>JASDQU010106630.1:18201-38293 GCA_032191745.1 Picea mariana | reverse complement strand
TAAAGCCGACATAAATAAAATAACATTACTAATCTAAATCACAACTAATGGCCTAAAGCCGACATAAATAAAATAACATTACTAATCTAATATGCCCCAATTAAGTGGTAATGAGCCAATATTAGGGCTTAACAAAGTCTTCTTCGAAAAGAAGACTTAAAGTATCCTTGGTTGTCCATGTACATCCATGATCCTATGATGAAAGGAAGAATTTGGAATATTCAAGGAATATAGAAGACCCCATGGACCCAATATCTAAAGAGAGACATGAGGAAGAACACGAAGATTCCAAGAAAGAAAGAAAAGAAAGAACAACCAGTTATTATACCAAGAATCACAAGACTGCCAGCTTGGTTTGAACTCACTAAGAAGAAATCAAGCAGAAGAAATGGGAGTTATGATAAAGAACATGTATGTAAGAAAATGTGAAAAAAAAAGACTTATGAATGGAAGCATTGCAAGATTAATAGGTTCTTCCAAAAGGAGGGAGAAGACTATGACAACAACTTGTTCCAGATATACCTCTTGAAGTATCCATTAATTGAAATTTACATGTAAAATACTGTTCTTCCCAATAAAGCAAGTGAGAAAGAAGTTTATACCAGAAAAAGACCCATGTATGCAGATATAAGAAGACCTTGTATGGATTCAAACAACTTTATGCAGAGTATCTCATATATAGCAGAAGAGTGGTGAAAACTTTCTATGAAAGAGATAGTGTGTCAAAATAGTTACTCAGAAGTCTGGGATGATGGATTGCTAATCCATGGAAAATCTCATGATGACAAAAGAAGTGCTACTTGGATATGTTTCAGTTTGAGACTTGCCACGATGTCATGAACTAGCAGGAAACATAAGTGTTGAATTTGACCATAATATAGTGTAATGATTAGAGCTATATGAAGCCTTCAGAGATAACCAGTGTTCCATGAAAAAATGAAGTACATTGAGATCAAGCATTGTATTCCCCGCGATGAAGTTCATAAAAGAGAATTTGTTCTCCAATATATTTCCATAGATGAGTAGATAAAAGATATTTTGGTAAATCCTTTGTCCAAGATGAAAATTTTTCATACTTAAGAAACGAGCTGGGGCTCGTGGAGACGACTTCCTTACTGAAAAAAGAAGATATTAATCATAGGTTGTGAGGGAGAACTGATGAGTTATTGATTTATGGAAAATCATTTTTCAGTTCAAAAAATTGTCCAGGATGAGCAGTTCCTTTCCAGTTCTGAAAGTGGTTTGAGATTTCTAACGGACAACCATTTAACAGTTCATAAAATGGTCCAGATCAGATAGTCATTTTCATAATGAAAATGGTTCGATAGATTGTTGATGTACCATAGACAGTGATTCCCCTTATGGCCAGTGTGGGGGAATGGTCTAGGACAGTCATTCTTCCTGGCAGTCACTTTGAGCAGTGGTCAAGTAGAATGGTTTGCCTCGCCATGCAGTCATTCTTTTAAAGTTCACAGTTGTGAGCAGTTTCGAAGAATGGTATGTTTTGGAGGTTGGTGCAGGAAAGTCATTCCCTAGGGTAGACTCATTCTATCCAGGTTGCACTATGATTAGTGTTGGAGGAATGGCCTAGTTAGGTGAATGGTCTAGGTTCAAAAATCAGGGACAAGCATTCCCTAGGGTAGACTCATTCTCTCCAGGTTGAACTATGATTAATGCTGGAGGAATGGCCTAGTTAGGTGAATGGTCCAGGCTCATAAATTAGGGAAATATATGTAGGATAGACACTCGAGGAGAATAGAGAGAAGAGGAGTTCAATCTCTCCGGAGTCCTGAAGTCTGGAGTTGATCTAGACTATTGATTAGAGGAAGGATAGGTGGTAGCAGATATGGAAGTCTAGAGGTCCGACACTCGAGAATAAATAGGGTGCAGTGTTGTGAGTGCTCGTGAAGGCCCAAAGGTTAGAGTCCATCCCAACCATCCATTGGAGGAGGACACATGGCAAAGAATCCCATAGTTTGGGGACGTGGCACTTTGGCAGATTTGAGTCATCATGCAGACAGGGAGAAAAATCACTAAAGTCTCGAAGGCATCCTAGCCGTCGATCAGGAAGGGGACGCATGGAGGATGGAGTAACCTTTCCACGTTTCAGCGTCGGGAGATACAAAGGGTCATGTCTTGTGTACGACCAAAAGAAATCGTCGAAGCTGGAAGAGAAAGAATCTGGGTCATCCATCCGGCTGAGCTGAGGATTGTCGATTTGATACTTGGGCATAATTTCCTTTTCAACGATCTAAGAGATTTGTGAAAAAAAGGTTGTGGAGAAATTGTCGAAGCCAGACGTGCGAAAGAGGCAGAGATTCGTCGATCTGGTGGTGGAATACCAGCCGTCAGATATGCTCTTTTTCGACACCTGACACTTTGCAAGTGTTGTGAGTGTGTTGGTGTAGCCAAAAATCGTCAAAGCTTGAAACAATGAATTTTGAGCCGTCGATCTCAGTGCTCATTGAATATCGTTGATCTTTCCGCCTAGTGTTCAGGAGTTTGCAAATTTTGCATTGAGAAATAAAAAGGGATAAAAAGTCTTGAAGTCCCAAAACTTTCAGGGATTGAAAGATTTTCCCTCAGTCTCCGGGGAGGCTTTACCAGTTCTCAGGGACTCCCGAAAAATAATTTTTTCATTCGAGAAGAAGGTTAAGGACCTGTGTATTGAAATTTTGGGCTCAGAGGGAGCCCATGAGATAATTTCAGCTACCAACTAGGATGATCCTAGACCGGGAGGTCGCGTAGATCCTTGGAGAGGGTGGGGTCTACATCATGACCTCTTTTCAACACCCTGATTACCTTCTTATAGGAGCGTTGATCTCCTTCCTCGGTCCATTTTGAGCTCAATTTTCCACTATTTTCTCATATTATTGACTCAAATACTTGCATTAGAGTCCTCTGAACTTGATTTTGGCTTTGCTTGATTGAATTTGAATGATTACCACCTTTTCTTTCCTCTTTTGATTTTGCAAATCCATCAAATTTTGAAATGTGCATGACTACCTTGGGCTAACTTGATCCTTTGGTCAAAGTTTTCTTTACCCTTAGTTTGATCCTCATCACGAAGGTTCCCAAACTTTTGTTATCTAGACTTCAATACTTTCTAAGTTCTTCACTTGATTGATTTTGAAGTTTTCCTCATTGATCTGGGATTGCAAGTGTTGCATTAAGCCTCGGTTTTATAGTCTCTTGGTCTTCTGATCCTTTGAGCATACTCTTAAAGTATTTTGGAATTATTTCAACTGGGAATTAATACTTGATTCACGCCACTCAATTTATGAGGTTACACAGAGTGTTATTCTCTACTTTCCATCTATGTGTTCTTGTTTGAACTTGTGTTAGAAGAATTATGAAATTTGGATTCTTTCAATTCTTGCTTGAGTGCATGTTTTGTTTTGATTTTTTTTCTTCGTAATCCTTTGCCTCGACATTGAAATTTTTCATTGAAACAAAGGAAGAAGAAAAAAAATCATTTGAATTCATTTCATTGCATTTAAAAACAAACAATAATTATTGCATTCTAGTAAGTGGGTGGAGCATTTTTGAGCTTTCATTTTAAATAAAAGTAAACTGCATTTTAATTGCATTGCATTTAATTGCCAGGAATCATGTATCCTATAGTTTCTTTGACTCATATATGAAATACATTTTTCATTCAAAGAGTAGTTCATGTTTCTTGCATTGAATGTTACACTTGTTTATTTGCTTGAAACCTCTTGCTCCTTTTTGTAGATAGGTTTCATCAAAACTAAAGATTGCATTCCATTCATTTTTTCTTTTGAAGTATTCTTGGAGTTAGAGTGATAACACCATATAGTTTCACTTCCATTTACCATTTTGATTGATAAAAATCATAAAAAGAACAAGCGAATAATAAAAAATCAATAATACTTTTTTCTTTTATAGAAAACCAATAAGTCTAGGATTTTAGGGCCTTGGTTGTTGGGTGGAGAGTAAATTCTCCATGTCCACTGAAACAAGACTGTAGAACACTAATGAGTGAAAAACTACAACTGTCTTATAAGCATAGTCAAGAACCCCCTATAACATAGGGGCTAAACATGAGGTCGCATGCAGAAGAGAAATGGAGATTACCCCTCCAAAGCTTAACCAATTGTAGTGGAAAGAGTGTATATTGAGGGTTTTTCTTGAGTGTTACGGGTTCATTTGGTTTTGGTTCTTCATGAATCTCGAATCCATTCAAGGTCCTCCGGAGTATTATTGATCCACTTGTTTTCATACCACTGTAAGAGCTTCATAATTTGTTATCGTGACCATACGTTTGGTCCTGATTGTTGACTGTACCCCCCTGGAGACCAACCGCGAGATGGCAACCTTAGCAACATTTCCTAGGTATCTACAAAGATGACTATGGGGTGTTTCCCATGGTGACTTAGGTAGACATCATATCACACTTTCAGTACCCTTGGAGGGTGACCCCACGAAGTGAGGGTTGCTTGCATTGAGAAGGGTTGTTATGTGGAGGTTGGGATATTTTTCTTTCATATATTCATTGGCAGCCTCATCTCCTGTCTCCAAAAGATCCTTACTTCCATTTTTTCCCTATCACAAGCGAGTTTTTTGCTTTCTCTTATCTTATAGGGACTTTGGTAGTGTGTTCTCTTTGATTTAGCGACCTTAGGATAATTTTGTGTCTATGACAACATTTTTGAGGACTACCAACCAAGGAACCCATTTTCACGGGGAACCTTATGTTTTTCCTTCTTTTGGAAACATTGGTCCTCCTTACATTACCACATTGAGTCTTCCTAGATTCACCATAGGGTTATTGGTATGGTAATTTTCCACTCTAGTGATCCCAAATGCTCCTGGTGCTTTGAATTCAATCCCTCCACCCCAAGAACATCAACCTCATCTTAACCCTTTTCCTTCTTCGCCCGTCACATATTCTTCCCTTTCTTCTTCTTTGCCTGGTGAAATTATTAATGTTAGTAACCATGAGGCTCAAAAGAAGAAGAAAAGGAATAAGTAGAAGAAGAAAAATAAGCAAGGGGGAAATCAAACAACCACTAATAATCATGATGGGAGTGTTGGTGATATTGAAAAGTCTACCAACATACGTCACAATCCCAAATTCCCTTATAGGCTTTGTAAGGGTGACCACCTTCTTAAGGATTTACCTAGTATTCCAAAGGTTTTGTGTGGTCTCAGGGTTCTCAACAACCCATATCGTCAGCCATTGCAGGTCATGCTTGTGACAACCCATCAACTAGTAATCATTAGGTTGGGGGAAAAAAGAGTCAAGTCAGAATTCCTTGTTGGTTATGTGGGGAAATGCACCGCACTTACCTTTTCCCTCGTATGGATGAAGCTTCAAAATTGTTGAAATGCATTTTTGTTTCCCATCAACAACCTTCAACTACTTCCCATGAGTCCTCTCCCAACCCACCATTGGTTGATGAAGTGATCGGTTTGATTCAATCCTCGGTTGATCCCACTCTTTCCTTGGAGAGTGAAGTGGATATCACTTGGGTTTTTCTTGTCACTTCATATTTCTCCAGAAAAGGGGGCATGGAACCCCCTCCAAGTAATGAGGTCATTTCCTTTTATTGGAATAGTATGATGAAGCCTCACCTTCATTCCTACCTTCCTTTCCAAATCACTGTATAGGTTTATGATCGGTTCATACCTTGATATATTATAGATAAAGGAGATTATGTTAGTATTCTATCCTAAACCACTTGGAAAGCTATAGGATCCCCTCAACGTGTTTCAGTGACCCATTATCTATTAGCTTTTAATAGAAGATATAGTGAACCTTTAGGGATCCTTCCTCGACTATTCATCACCTTAGGAGGGAAAAATGTCTATGTCGATGTTATGGAAGTCCAAGGCCCCTTGGAATTTAATTTACTCATTGGGAGGGACTATGTTTATAATATGAAATTTGTCATGTCCACACTCTTTCGAGTGGTGCATTTCCATCATAAAGGAAACATTGCGACCATTGACTAGATTTCATTCATTGGTCCCGATCTAAATGTCGATCACCCAACTTCCATGAATGTTCCTTATATGCAATAAGTATCCCCCCCACCACAAGTTCATTATGTGGAATTATCTCCCATGCCTTTGATTGCTAATGAGAAGGAACCTCTCGTTGTATGCTCATTTTATTTTGATTTAGTTCCAACAATGGACATGGTAACTCTGTCTCTAGGGACATTGGAACTTGTTCTCCCCCTATTGATCAAAGTGAGTCTCTTGACATGTATTCCTTCCAAAGAATTATTTTTTCATCTAATGAAGACCTCTTGGAAGCCATGGTCAAGGTTTACGAGCATAGTTCACTTTATGCTTCAAGGTCGTTAAAAAATGAAAAAGATACCCATGAGCATAGTTATTTTCCACTGTCAAGATCATTAAAAAATGAAACAGATAACCATCAACATCATTCATTTTTTGTTTCAAGATCGTTAAAAAATGAAACAGACCGCCCTCCGATTGAGTCGACTCTTTCACTAGATCTCATAAATTTTGAGTTGAGTCTTTAACTAGATCTCATAAACATTGAGTCAATTATTTTGCTAGATCTTGTAAATGTTGAGTTGAGTCTCTCACTAGATCTCATAATTGAGCCTTCATTTCTTCCTCCCGTGTCAATTGATCCTCTTTATTTTTCCCCCCCTGTAAACCTTTTAATATTAGTAACCATAAGTATGATTGGGTGTTGAAGAATAGTTGGAAAACAAAATGAATCTTAGGGGGCATGTCTCCAACCTTTGGACATCATGTTGGAGTTAAGCCGCTAGCCTTGGTTGATTATGTGGGGGGAAAAGTACCAACCTATGGACATCATGTTGGGAAGAAAACCCGCTAAGGGGTATCACTCCAAGAACAGTTTCAAACTTTGTTTCAAGCTCATGTAAAAATGAAATAGACACCCCAAGCATAGTTTTTTCTCTTTTTCAAGCTTGTGTAAAAATGAAACCTACCGCAAGCATAGTTTTTCTCTGTTTCAAGATTGTGTAAAATTGAAACCTACCCCAAGCATATTTTTTTCTCTTTTTCAAGCTTGTGTAAGAATTAAACCTACCTCGAGCAGAGTTCTCTTTCAGTTTCAAGCTCGTTAAAAAATGAAACCAACCCTGAGCATAGTTAATTTTTTGGTTTTAAGCTCATTAAAAAATGAAACCAACCCCGAGAACGATTCACTTTCTATGTGAAGCTCGTTGAAAAATGTAGAAAATTGAGCATATTTTTATCACTTTTTCAGCCCCATAAACCTATATGAAAAAGAAACTCTTCGGAGTACAACCGAGCATACTTTTATTACTTTTTTGGGCACTCAAAAACTATATGAAAAAGGAAATATTTGGTGTCTCCTTTAAACTCTTTTCAGATTCCCTAAACATGAAAAGATTGTTGAATGAGATTGTTTCCTTTCACACTCATTAAAAGGTTTTAAAGGGCATATATTCGGTATAAGTTTAACCCTTTTCAGACTGAATGGACTAATTACGAAAAAGGAGCACTGTAGTCAACCTCGACTAGAAGAGTTATCCCTTGTAGTTTTTTACTTTTTCAGGCTTGGGGGACTACATTTTTGAAAAAGAAAACCCTTGGAGTCATCTTTAATATGTTTTCAAACTCTCTAAACATGAAAATACCACCGATCTTTCCTTCTTTGGGATCATAAAATTATGCGTCGAAGGACCCATACCAGACCTATTATCTCCTACCTTAGGGATAACTAAGGAGATCACGTCTCGAGGCCCATAGGTCCTAGACATGGAGTATCGAGAGCCGAACGACTTGAGCATGGCCTCGAAGGGCCCCTCTTTTCTTTAGTGCATTCCATTTATCAACAACAATAATATCCATCCCACCAGCATGTTCCATGAAGTAGCAGTAAGTCTTGCTCCATGAAGTAATGAGTCCAAGTATCATGGTATGTGTCACTCTGATTCTTTAAGCACTTTAATATGTTGCATTCAATTCTCCTTCATTTCATAATGTTTTCTTGGAAATTATTCTCTTTGACTTGTTCATACCTCGAAGGGTGACATGGTGCCCTAGTAAGTTGATCTCCCTTTAGGATGGCTTTCCATTGGGTGGGTCTATGAAAGGTCATCGTATGTTCCATCCATACTTACCACTTTACATATTTATTCCTCTCATCTCCCCCTACTCTTTTTTGGGTATGGGATTGACCACGCTAGGAAGGGTTGTACCTTGCCTTGTGGGAAAAAGGGGATAAAGGCCTAGAGGGTAAAAGTAGCTGGCAAGAGTTAAAATCCAATGTTGAAACCTTTGAGATGCTTCGCTCATGGATTCTTGAGAAAGAAGTAAAAATCTTCTCAGTAAGAAAAGGGAACCCATAAGATACATAAAAAATCAAGGTACTAGTTGGTGGATAGGAGGTCTCATCACTAGTTGGCCTATTATGACCATGGGCATGTAGCAGTATGCCACTACCACCTATCTAGTCACCAAACTAGGGTAGTGGATCTTGGTGGCATAGCCAAGAGAAAGGGGGTCTCATCACGATCCAACCTTCTCATTTTTGTGAAGTGTTTGTGGATAACACTGTCACCTTTGGTCATCAAGACAAGACAATGACCTTCAACTTTTCCCTTGAAGCACAAAATAAACAGATCAAAATAACTAAAGCTAATAAGAAAAGGCAGTTAATGGGATAGAAAACAATTGCATTTATGACAAGGTGCAGCTCGACCTATACAGAGGAACCCACATGTAAGACTTATATTTCCCTGCTATTATTGCACCCCATGCCCAAACACTTACCCCATGCCACCTCATACACTTACATGAATTGGACTGGCTCTCACCTAGGAAACATCCCAAACTTAAAATAGGTTAGCCCAATAGGACACCTTGAGGCCTTCTCCAAACCTAACTTGTCAAATTGCATAATTTCTTTGAGATTTTGTCTGGGTTAAGGGGGGTTTGATGCACATGTTTGGGTAATTCAATTATTGTATGTGATTTACATGCTATGATCCTTGTGACTTATGAACCTGAGGAGGGCATACTTGTTGTTGTTGCAGGACCTTGCTTGGTGGATAAGTACACGTGAGGGAATGATTAGCTCAGAACTTCGTGGGGGATTAAATCCCATATATGGATGTTGTAACCCCAACTAGGGGCAAGAATACATCATATATTTGCACCAGGAAGAAAGAAGGACATTGCCTTTGGAGGCACCCTAGCAGACCTAGACCCAGGGGGATCTTTCTCTTCCACATGGATGTTGCCCCTTGAAGGCCTAGGATGTCACCATCATGACCCTGAATGTCATCCAGAGATAGGGTTTTCATTTTGGAAGCAGTTGTGAGCTTGGTGGCACATGTGGGCATCATCTGGGGCCTTTGGAGGACAAGCGTTCTACATTCTAGGCCCAACGTTTCACCTTAGGGCCTCAATGTCACCCTAGAAGGGCATGACGTCACGCTTGGAGGTGTATTTAGATTCTAATTAATTTTATTTATGTAAAATTTGAATTTATTTGTAAATTGGACAGGTCGGCCTTATTTTGACCTAAAATTAATTAAAGGTCACCAGTTTTGTATAAATAATCATAAAGTACATTCATTTTTACATCACAACTCCTCACACAAGAGGAGAGGTCTGAAATTTGCGCACTAGCAAGGGCTATGAGCTGAAATTGTGAGGCACACTCTTGTATAAGGCTGATTTTTGCAAGTTGGATCAGTCTTGGAAGATTTTATTGTGATCTTGCATGGTATTTTCATGATTATTCTTGGTGCACGTAGGTAAAATCAACATTTTTTTTCATCTATTGAATGGTTTATGTATGGTTTTATCTATTCATAAAATATTATGAAATTGCATGATATACTTAATGCTTGAAGTAAGGAACTTAAATTGCTATTTTCTTACTTTCTATTTGCCAAGATTTTCATTGAATTGATCTAGTTACTAGTGAAACCCTAGAGCCCTAGTTTGCTAGCACTCTAAGGCTTTGAACTAGTTATCTTTGCCTAAGTTTTTATCCCATAAGAAACCTAAGGAGAAGAAGGTGTTAGGGCCTAGATTTTCCTACACCCTATTATCTTGTTTCTTGAGGAAAATGCATAAGGGGACTTAAGTTACTACTTCTCCTATGCATTCTCCCTCTTAGACTTTTGTGCACTATCAAAACTGATTTGCAGCCTTAGAAGAAGTTGTCCACTTGACTCCATAATCCCTAGAAGGCACTAGTTCTAGCCTCTCTCTTATTGAAGGATTGATTAAACACTCAAATAATCTTCTCCTAATATTTTACTAACTATCTCTAACCCTAGTTTAGCCTAGATCACTAACCTATTTGTTGTTGTTACAAAAGATTGCTACAACCATCTAACTACAACAAATTATCTTTAAAACTGACCTTTAATGCTAGTTATACACTTCAGAAATTGCATGTGACAATTGAATGTCATTTTTTCTATTAAAAGCTAATTTTTCATTGTGTTTTTAAGCAATTCTGAGGCATATTTCTTACAACTATTATAAAATAGTTATTGTTGTTGTAAAATTTCATATTGATGCAATTTTATATTTTCCAGCTTATAGTTCAAAGGTGCATTGTCTTATTGAAGCACTAACATCATTTTCTACTTGAAAACTACCATATTTTTGCTTGTTGTCTTGTTCTGGGAAGGTACACCTTGTTAGGGTCCTATAATATAGTCATCCGTTCTCCAGTCATTTAGTTGGGAATGTTTATGATTAGGTTGAAAATGTTTTCATGATAAGATGCTCAGGGGTAATGGTCAAACGATATATCCAATGTTTCAAATAGTTATCCATGTATATCCAATGTTTTCACATGATAAGTTGGAATTATGATACATCCACATGATTTTGTTGAAGGCTTAGAGTGGCCCAATCATTGTATTTCATGAATTTGGTTATATTTTAATTATGGCAGAAAGTTTGATTTTCGGTAGCTAAAAGGTCGAAATCTTATAATTGTTAGCTACCGAAAGTTAAAACTTTCGGTAGCTAATCAACTTATTCACGCCTGTCATAAGCTACCAAAAGTAATGAATCTCTCCAGTGTTTAAAAAGGGTCTTATCACTCCCATATCAAAGATTGTACACAAGTCATTATTTGTTGATATGCTGCCAAAATCGCTTTCGATGATCATTCGTCCGGTTTTCATAAGGGATTATGATTCGTTTATATCTTGTCCAAATCAAGCAATCATAACCCTAGATCGTGGCCACCCAATTCGATTGATCCTGAAAAAATGATCATGAGCTTTCCCATACACTGAATCGGTCGATTGTCAGTTTGTGGTTGTGTTAAATCCGCCCATAGTCGCCCAAACTCTTTCATCCTTTGAATCTATCCTGAATCTCACTTTTTTATCTCTCCTCCATTTGAATCCACCTTCTCACCTTACATACCCTAGATCCTCTATCATCTTACCAGTTTTAAATATTTTCTAACAAGTTTTGGTGATGAAGAGCTCAACAGGAGGTGCCCTTTTGAGGAATGAATTGCAGGATGCTTCATATCTTGAGGCACACCCTAAGGCTTGTGAATTTTTCAAAGAGGTTGGATGCTATAGGTTCTACCAAAAGCTGCAGGGGTACCATCAGGGTGTCACAAAGGCATTTTCCAAGAGTTTTGATGGATTCAAGGTTCAGCTTGGGCCTGTTGTGATGCAGATAGATGAAGCCAGTGTAGCAGGAGCCACAAAGATGTCTGGTGAAGGAGAAGGGTGGTTTAAGACTACCTCAATCAAGGAAATTGACTTCATATCATTTCTTAAGGAATGACATCAAAATATGAAATGGAAAAAGGAAATTCCTAGGAGCTACTTGGAGGAAAAATGGAAAGCATTGCTAAAGATGATTCAGGTTTACATCACTGTGAAGGGAGATAAGGAAGGACCATGCTCTACCACTTCAAACTAATCCTTCATTTCACTGGTACGAAACCTCTGAATATGCCCTTTTACCTTCTTAAGAGTCTTACCAAAATGGCTTCCAAAGTTCAAGACAAGCCTTAGAAAGCTAGTAGTAGTCTATTTCATCATGGGTTGATCAAATTGATAGTTTTAGAAGAGCTCAACAGAAGGAACAAGACTTGGGACTATCTTCTGTTTTGGGGAGAATTTGGGCATGAAGTTCAGCCTAAGAAAGGAGGAACCCCCTCATAGGAATTAACTTCCCCAAAAACTAGTAAAAGAAAGAGAAAAGCACCGTCACTTATAGAAACTGCCACCAAAGCTTCTCCATCAAAATCACAGAAAACAAAAAGGAAGTTACTATTTGGGAAGAATGCAGAGGATCAAGGGAAAGAAACAACAACAAATTTCCTAAACCTGTCATATTCAGATTCAGTCTCAGAACCATTAGCTGTAGAAATGGATTCTAGACCATTAGTTGTAGAAAAGGAAAATCCAGAAGAAGGAACACCTCGAACATCATCAAAGAAAAAGGATAGCAAGAAAACTAAGATCCATAAACTGAAAGAAGAAATTTCTGAGTTAAAGGTGCTAGAGAAACATTTGAAAAGAGAGAATGAAACCTTTAGAATGTCATCTCTAAAAATTGGTTCTGTATTGGATCAGTTGGCCATCAAATATGAAACTATAAAGCACAAGAATCAGAAACTCCTCAAGCAGAATCATAGACTACAGGACATGAATAAAGTGTTGAGGTTTAATCTTGTCCACAAAAAGCTAAAGCCTAGAGCTCACCTCAGCCTTGATACTCTAGCAGAAGCTGCCCTTGATATGAGATAAAGTGTTGATGGGTGAAGCAGGGGAAATGACCAAACTCAATTTTTTTTACTAGTTCGGGAGCAGTTACAGGTTTCGCCAGCTAAGATCAGTTTCAAAACCCATAATTAGCTGCCGAAAATCATTCCTAGTAAATCGACAACTAAATACACTATGTTTTGGCCTCGTTAGCTATCGAAAGTTCTGTTATCAACGAAAAACATAGAGATCTCCTCAAATCAAGGAAAACAGATTCTTCAATGATCTCGAAGTCTTCTAGAATGATTTTCCAGCTATGACTCATCATCAATATGCTGTTGTCAAGATCAGATCGAATTATATTTGGTTTTTGAAGAAAGTCAAAGTACAACCCTTTTTCTTGGGATTTTGTTTTATTTTCCCTAGTTTGATGTTCATAGTTAGAAGGAAGCTATTTCTATTTTTACCCTTTCAGTGGTAAAAATCGAATGTATTGTAATGAATTCAAGATATTAGGTATGATTTTGAAAGAGATCAAATATCTATTTTGACAGAATATTAATTAGGTATCTGCAGAAATATCTAGAAACAGTTGGAGAAGGGATTTGATCCCCCAGTCTATAGGATCTGAATGTAATGGGAAACTATAAAAAATAGAACACAATATGGCATAGGGGTTGGACCTAAAGGGAGAAATGGTATTGAAAAATTACCATTCATTGTAAAGACTGTCAAGATGTTTTCAAGGTACTCTTTTTAATGAATACAAAGACACTTATGCTTCAGGATTCATGTGTCATTGTTATGTGGTGAAGTGTTTCCTTTATGTAATCTGTTTTCTCTCTGGTTTCACATTATGTTATCTTTCTTTATTTTTTATAAGAAGATTATATTCAAGATTTGTTTCAAACACCCTGTTCTGGCTTTAAACAATATTCATGTTTTTCTTCTGAAGTTTGGATGTAGAATTCAGGTAGCATTGCTCTGCATTTGAATTGAGCCTTAATCTCTTCTTCTTTTCCATCTTACAAATTACAAGGATACACTAACATTATTGCCTTTCCTTATTGCACATGATCTCAGTTATTTCTTCATTGGACCACCTTTCACCTTTTGACTCCATTTTTCCCAATGGCCCTCTTTTATTGTCTCAACCAAAAAATCAAAAAACAAACCTCCTACTCTCATAACTAGTCTAATATCCAATCCAAACAAAGTTAAAACATATAGAGAGATCCCTCTCTGAGTCTGGGAAGGCTAGGTCCTTGACTCCAAGTGGTTTTGTGGTTACCTCAGTCAATTCCTCCTTCGGCCTGAGAAATTACGGAGTGCTAACAAACCTCATCCATTACTTTTGCTTCATCTCTTTAAGACATAAAGACCTTTTGATTTTAGTGACCAGTGAGAGGGGGGTATTATTGCATCCTTTCCTTAGTTTCATCAAACCGTTAGGTCACTAGGGACATCTCCCTTGGGGTAATTTCAACATACTCCTAAACAGAAAGGGGTTTGCTATTAAGGTGACAGTGATAGGTCACCCCCTTGTTACACCAATATTGCCTCACTTGCCCCAGGATTTTAGCAAGTACAAATTGTGCGATAACAGGACTGAACCCCTCCTTCTTCAAGTTCATTAAACATGTGATGAGGGACTCATAGAAGATGATCTATATTGAGCATTTGTTATCCTCCTCAAGATCGTTAAAAAACAAAGAGGTACTCGCCAATCATGGTGGGGGAAAAATTGAAGGAAGTGGGTCAATTTTTGGAAAGAATTATGGAAGTTTTTTGTTTTCACCCTTGAACATGGCACATGTTTGAGTCCTGTCTTATAGTTGGGTAATTTGCTTGTCTTTGATTCATACCAATCCTATGAATATTCATACTCCTTCAGCTCACCTGAAGAGTTTCTCGGTGATCAACGCACTATGTTTTAGTTTATCTCTCAGTTGAGTCAATGATGCCAAGTCATTTGTCATGCCTCACAATGTTCAAGGGAAGTTTCACCTCAAAAAGCCCATTCTGTAGTATTACTAGTTTTCATTCTCGTGTCAGTCCATACTCATTTAATCCACCATATTACATCACTTTCCTGTGTTAGTTTCATTTCGATGATGGGGGATACATCATGGCCCTCCTTCGACAAGTTTGTTCCTATCGACTTCAACACATTATTTGAGAATTATAATTAGAAACCAATTAGTACCTTAGAACTTGCATGCCTCAATGGAAGGTTTTCTCACCTTTGAAAGTAGGTTTACACCATTGAACTTTGATCGAATTATTCCACGAATGTTTGACCTCAGCTCATTTATTCACATTCGTTGAAATGTACTAGGGTACCTTGGGAGTCATTTTCATCATTGGTGATTTCCCTCACACTTGTTAACAATATACATTACTGACTGGTAATCAAGTGGCTTCTACCATGTTCAACATCAAGACATCTATTCAGGTGGCTAGAATTGTATTATCTCAGGATCGAGATGAAGGCCTTGGGTTGGGTGCTCACTCTATTACGTGCTTCACCCAAGTTACATTGGAGATCATTTGAGTATGCAAAATATTCCAATATAATAATCATATTCTAAATCTCATTGATGTATATGTTGTCACATAGATCCACTTTTTATTGGTATGTGGATATGATTTTGTCATATCATAGATCCACTGTGTATTATTTTGTGGGTACGACTTGATTGATTCATGGAGGTATGGATCCACGATGTATGTTTGGTGGACATGTCCTTAGTAAATGATTTCATGGACATGTGGTGTATTGGTCGGTGACCATGATTTAAATCAGTTTATTCTAAGCATAGGTATGGTTTCCTCGGGGATGATACATATATATTGTTTGATGTTTTTTTGCAACTTCCACCAAGCTCTCCTACTCCATTTCCCTTGCATTAATATTTTTGTAAAGTGTTTCAGCCATCAGTTTATTCTTTGACCTCACACTTTAGGGGGCTCTGTTACACACCTAAATGTTGCACTTAAGTGTTGTAAGTGTCGTATTCACCTTATCAAGTGTCATATGCACCTTACTAAGTGTCACATGCACTTTATCAAGTGTCGTACACACCTTACTAAGTGCCGCATGCACTTTGTCAGGTGTTGTATGCACCTTACTAAGTGTCGCATGCACTTTATCAAGTTTTGTATGAACCTTATTAACTATCGCATGAACTTTATTAAATGTCGCATGCACTTTATTAAGTGTTGTAATTTTGTTACCATGTGAGAACATTTTTCATAATCCCTAGTCATTGTGGAGGAGAAAAACACATCATGAGAAGGTCGAAAAAATGACTTTTACCTTGATATTTTGACCATTTTTGAAGGTCAACGCTCCCCTGCCCATGTATAGAGAGCATTGAACTCTTGTCAATGCTCCCTTACCCCTATATAGGGAGTGTTGTCAATGACCTATTCTCAATGTTGGGGGAGCATTAAAGTGGTTACAGGGAGTTATGTCTATCCCACCTTATTCTAAGGGTTAGTTATGAGAAGATGAAGTCAAGGATTCGAGCCATATATTTTTTATCCATCCTAGGCACCAAATCCCAACTTATGGAGCTAAATCCTCAACCATTTCCCAAAATACTTCATGGTGGTTAAACCTCCAATTTCTATATAATGAGTGCATTCCAAGGTGAAAAGGAGGAGAATCCATGAGAACATCATAATTCTAATCTTGAGACATTCAGAAGAGGGATGGATAGGAGATCTTGGAGGAGTTGTTGCAACAACAATGTTGGACTATAAGTGCTTCACTATGGCTTTCCATTAACATATAGCTTGGCAAATTCCTTTCATGTTTATGGTTTAAGTATTTATGTGTCTATTGTTGTGAAAACCATCATAGATAGATATATTTTTACTTAATAATATAGTGTGGAAGAAAGGGATCTCATCTTGTTATTTTACAGGTCTTTTCTTGCACCTAGGAGCTTGGATATGAATCTCAAAGGCTAGAGTAGTGAAGAAAACCATCGTGAAAAGGTGAGTCATATATCTCTTAATTTTTATTATGATTGTTGAAATAGGTCTAAAGGGAAAGTAGTTACCGTTTTTTTTCATTTTGTCTTGGATCAAATAACGGGTATTGATCCAAGGGGTGTTTCACCTGTCCACAAGGGGAACTTAACCACAAAAAAAGCATCTGTCATTCCCTCTATTCTAAAAACTAAGTGCTCAAAGGAAGTGATGCATTGTACCATCATGTTTCAAATTGGTCAAACAGCCTAAATAGTGGGTGTCAGTGTCAAAGCATTCATAAAGGTCAACAAAAAATTGGGTGTTGGGCCCTTCGTTTTGATGAATAGAAGTTGCGCAAGCTGCTGAGGAGCTGGACAATGGACTAAATGAAGAAATAGAAAGTGGTTGGAAGGAAAACACAACATTAGTTTTGAAGAAAAAAGTTGCAACAAGATCAAGAAGAAGAGATAACTCTCAGGTTCTCAACTAGAAGACCTAGATTAGATTATATATATGGGATCAAGATGGTTGTAATGGGGTTGTTTTCATTGTCATTTTTGTTGTTGTTGGAAGTTTTTGGGTTTTGTTGTTGTTTCTAGAGTCATTGTTGTTATCATTCATGTTGTTAGATTAGCTGAGTTTTGAGATTTGGGTAAGAACTAGACTATCAATGTAATAGAGTTGTGTATTACTGTAGAGTTGGAAAGAGCAAGGAATTGAGATAACCTTGTCTCATATCAGTTGGGGAGGATTTACTGATTATCTATATATGTGACTCAAGCTATAAGAATAACATGATATGCTAATACAATTGGAGGCCCAAATTTTAAATATATCTTGTGTATTTAGTCTTCTGGTTCTCTTGAATGCTACTTGGTATTATCTTCTATGTCTGATATGTTTAATTAATTCCTTGTGAATGGCAATGGAACTCTGTTTCTTTATTTCCAGTTAGGAAATGTTCAAAACTAATACAAGTTTAATCTATCTTGCGCAAGACTAACATGAATCTTGATACTTTAGAGATTTTTCTAAGTATTCTCCTTTCCCTTCCCTCTCTTTCTTGTCTCGGTTGCACTTTAGGTGAGACTTCTTCCCTCTCGAGAATATGACAATGCCAACACTCTAGACTACATCGGTACCTTTTGTTGGTAACTGTAAGAGGACTCTGGTCTGATCACTTTTGCGCCAACATTGGGTACAAGCAACATATCCCTGGCGTGCATTTTTACGCCATTGCCACCATCTCCAATGTTCAAGATCTAGATAGAGAACAACATAACGGAGTTTTTCCAATTCATTAGTAATGCCATGCAAAGAAAGATCATTCTCCATATGGGTGACCCAACCTATGGGATCAGAGCCATCAAATTTATTGACCTCAACTCGGGGAAGACGAGAGTCACAATGAAAGTTGTTGGAATGAAAGGACATAGTATGGGAGGAGTCAACACCATCGACTTGGGAGGATTTTTTAGGGAAGGGGGAGTCCTGGGATCAGTTTAGAAACGATTGGAGAGTGGAAGTGAGAGTGTCAAGATTTCCCTCTAATTGGTCAAATTAGGTGTCAACTTTGGAAAATTGGCCATCAACTCTAGACAAGTTAGACCGGACTTGGTCCTCGATACATTCAAATTGGGCCTTGTTTTTTCTGATTTCAACCTACAAGTCTTGGGTGGGAGTGTTATCCATGTGGAACGTGGGTTTTCCTCGAATGAGGAGTGGGTCCACTGAAAAAATAAATAGGTGATATATATCACTATGATTAGGAAAACAAGAGAAAGTGAAGGTGTTAGGTGTCAAATAAGGGTATTGAGAAGGGTGGGTGGGACCACAGAAATAAAAGGCTTATAAGTGATAAGTAACACAACGATCAGGGAGAAAATGTGAGTCCAATGGGATGGGTTGCAAAAAATATTGTCGAGAAGGGGGTCAGGTCCACAAAACAATCGGGCTTAAACATGATAGGTACCACTGTGATCAGGGTGAAGAGAGAAATCCAATGGGATAGGTCCCAAATAAGGGTGTCGACGGGACCACCATACCTTTTTTTCACTTCTACGGAGTTATACTCTAACCTGAATAATACTACAGTGTTGAAATGCCCAGACTATTAATAGAAAAGAATGTGTAGTAATTTCACAACTAGAATGCAGGAGGCAATGTTGCACGATAATAGATCTTATCTGTTCCTTTTCTATTTTGTTTCCATCCAAGGGATAAGGTCTTCAATATTCCTATAGACAAGGGTTTTCCCTGTGCCATAGCTCTTTGATATACCTGTAGGGTCAAACAATAGTACTTGATCCAATATCTCAAGGCACCAACTAGGGAGGCTAGACCGTAACCATAGATATACTACCCGATTACCCACGTACTAGAGAGTATCTTCCTGATTGTTGTTCTTGGTGGAACTATAGCAATCATACGATCGATTGGTTGATTTATGGATGGTTTCAGGATACCTAGGGGGGATTCTGATGTACTAGAGGTACTTGGAAGAGAAAGTCCATATACAGGTGTTGTCTAATGCGCTACCACTAGAAGGGGTACCAACAGAGGTTACACGGGTGTCCAGTAATGTGAGATTAAAAATATCCTGTATTTCCTACATGTATGCTTCCCCGATTGTAGATTTATGCACTAAATGACATATCATTATAGTTTAAAGATGCCCGAACACATCTCTACCCTGAAAAAATAACCTATAATTCCTGCCAAGGAAAGTTCTCTGATACCACTTGTAAGGTACAAAATCTAATATAATATGCAGAAACAAGAATATTCTATAGATATTAATGGAACAACAAAATATTGAGAAGAGCAGCACCAGGAATGATACCTTTATTCAAAGAAAACAATGTTAATTTGCCTCTTCGAGGGGGAAACCTCTAGGAGAGCAGAGCTCTATTACAATAATTCTCAAGACAAAGCTTTCTCATGCCTTTTACTCTTATTTATACCAATTCTATCTTTTAAAGAACATTCTATAGGAACATATTTCTAGAAGTGAAAGCTTCTATTAGGTCTTCTTACATTGATTTATTCATATTTATTAAATAGCCTTATTAACTATTGTCGTCCTTTATTACATGGAAAATATATTATTCTACCTACATGAGGGGTTAGGTAGGTTAGGTCCCTAACAAATAGGAGAGGGAGGGACAAAGGGGCAGAGGGAGAGAGGAGGGGAGACATAGATGGAAGAGAGGTCGGGGGTGGGATTGAGAGGGAGTGTGTGTGAGGTATAGAAAGGAAAGGTCTAGGTATAGGTCTTTCTATGCCTTGTGATGTCTAGTTCTTGTGATGTCTAGGTCTTACCATGTATAGGAATGTGACATAGAGAGAGAGGGAGATAGACAGGAGGAGTAGAGAGAGAGTGACAGGAAAGGGGTATAAAGAGGGAA
>JASDQU010106629.1:52200-65853 GCA_032191745.1 Picea mariana | reverse complement strand
AAGTATTTCAAAGGAGTAGGAATCAACAAGAAAATGTGCCTATGATTTCTGAAGGAAGACCATCAACACCCTGATTGGAAAAAGGGGATTCCTAGGAACTATCTCAAGGAAGAGTATCATCCAATGCTTGCTAGTCTTCAACGATTCTTCTCTTGTGAGGGCAGGTATGGTGTAACCTTCATATATCATCTTAGGCTTCTGTTACACTTTGAAGGAGGTCCTGAAATTGATTTCCCATATTTTTTATGGATGAGTCTGAACAATATAGTAAGAGGTGTCAAATCCCCATCCAAAACTGAGAAGACCAACATTTACCATCAAGGTCTTATTAAGATGTTATTTATACATGAAATTGGGAAGCAAGGGATTAGATGGAAAATCCTCATCACTCAATACCTTTCCATAGAAAACAAACCTGTAGAGGGAGCCTATCCTGCTCCAAAGAAAGATAAGGAACCTCAAGAGAAAAAGGGAAAGAAAGATAAGGTAACTCCATCATCCTCAAGAATGATGAGCCAAAAATATAAAGCCAGTAAACAAGAAGGGCCCTCTTCCACAGTCGATAAGATTTTTGAAAGTCAAGAATTAAAAGGTAAAACCAAATTAATGGAGGAGACCTCAACAATATCACTTGAGGAGAAGGGCCATAAGACAAAAACTGTGAGGAAAAAAAAGAATAGCTCAAAAAATAAAGATGAACGGTCTAAAGAACAATTCCCTATAACCATTCCACAAACAAGAAAGAAGAAAAGGAAGCTTGTGAGCACCTCTAATCCATTACCCCCTTGTAAGAGAACCACAAGGAGAATGGCAAAGAAAGGAAAAGTAGTTGTCAGTCCTCATACACATGAAGACCCAATAGATATTACCTCCCCTTCTGAAGACCTATCAGTCCAGGATGACATCCCTAGCTTGACTGAGGAACAAGTTACTATTACTTTATGTGGGAAGAGGGAGGAAGTGGAGGAAAGAGAATACACCTAGCCAGAAACAATGGGGCCAACAAGGACCTTAACAAAAGAACAGATGAAGAAAAAAATTGGGGAGTTGAAAAAGAAAAACCAGGAACTCAAACAAGAAGTGAAGGAATACCAACTACTGGATAGGTATATCAAAAAGGAAAATGAGCAACTGAAGGCAACCATCCAACAACTTCAAGATGATGATGAAGAGACTTATAATAATATTAAGAAGGTACTAAGACTATTACAATACATTAGGGTCATAAAAAAGGAGCTGAAAGTAGAAGCCTCAGCCATCGACATCATTGATCCATAAGAGTACAAAGAATGGAGTCTCAAATTTTGAAAATTTTTGAGTTCGTTTCAGTTGCATGAGGACATGCAATGATTTTAGCATGGGGGAATGTTGAGCCTCTAAATTGACATCCCCACTACCCTATCATACTCCTCATTTATACCTTTTTGTCCTACCTAAGCTTGGATAAATGAAAAAGAACACTACCATTAGCCATTGATGAGGTCATAAGGTAAAGTATAATTGAATTAATGCATTTTGTGGTTTATTGAGCTAGGAGACTAAATGTTTCATGTACTAATATTTTAAATTCCCACGTGTAACCTTTGACCTTTAGATGAGTCCAATATTTCTGTGTCAACTCAGCCATCTGGTACTTATGCGCCAGATTGTCACTGTCCGAATCTAGTACCAAGCACACCTTCCATTTAGATTCGGTACCAAATTATTCACTGTCGCGATCCGGTACCAATAGTTGCAGACTATTCTAGACTAGTACCAACCACTTGCGTATTTTTTAGATCCGGTACCATTTACCGAATCTCACCTGTCACGATCTGGTACCAATACAGTAAGCAAAATATACCAAGTTTAGCTTCAGATAGTGACCAAGATAATTGTTGGATGTTTGTTGAATCATAAAAACTATAGCAAGGCGATGTTAAGCTAGTCTTTTTTTTCTTCATCCTCATACACTTCATGTCATGAGGATGAGGCTTAAAATATGTAACCAAATATGTAAATTTGGAAATTGACTGATCTGCTAAAGATTTCACCTCCTTGTGTTTCACGACTAAGACTATTTAAATAGTCATGGCAAGGATGGTGGAGGTAGTATAGAATTAGCATAACACAACATATGAAGCAGCATTACATATTGCAGACCATATTATGAGTTTAATTTTAATAGAAGGACGTCATTTTTCTCCATGTCTTGATCATTTATGAATGAATGTGAGTTGAGTTGTTAGCATAGTTTGATTCTATGTTTTGAAATTTGAGTAAGAGTAATGTGTGGATTGAAAGCAAGTTTACTGTAGACTCTAGTTGCTGACCTGCTGAAGCGGAAAGGGCCCACCGCCCAACAAAGTTCAGAATCCTTATAGATTAGTGTTAGTAGTTGATTTCAATAGTATAGATGTTAGACTAGCTGAAGCTTTGATCCTTTCAGACGATAGCAGTATAGTTCAGTTTAGAGTTTCGATTATACGATTGTTTAGAGATCTTTACTTACTTTTTTTTGCATATGATCTCTCTGTTTTATGGATTTGATTTTGTTTCATGGATATGAATGTTGGAAGCAGTAGTCAGACATATTTGAAGGAGAACTAGTGAAGTTCACAACAACACATTGTGAACCACAACATACTCAGTATATTGACTATTGAACTACCCATTCTATGTCTTGATGATTGATGTGTGATTTCCCTTTCAGAAGTGTGATTGCATAGTTAACTTTCTAGGTCAGATAACAGAGTTGATTTGTCAAAATAACTCCATCTCATACTTGTATGTGCCATAATGGAGTATATAGCCTCTCTGTGAAATACAACCAAAGTGTGTTTCGGTTGTTGGAAGATTGGTTGTTGTCATTGATGTCAACCCTAGTCATGGGTTTTGGACCGCAAGATTGATGCAGGTATTTGGACATGAAGTAAAATGCACATGCAGATACAACACCCATGGATGGATAGTATACATCATGTTGTTTCCATTGGTATGTGTCATGTCACGTGGATCCTCATGGTTGAGGAGAAATGAATTTTTGAATATGACAAAGTGAATTGAATAAGGAAGTACATGTAGGCCCTGAAGATAATTAATGAAAAGAATTACAAAATAAGAAAGTGTTAGATCGGCCCTAATGTTAAAAGGAAGTGACATAAATGGTATAAATAAACATCATTATGCATTCATTTGATACATGTCTAATTTCAGAGGAAATAAGAAGAAAAGAAAGCCGGATTTCAAGGGAGGATGAAGTCTTTTGATGATGTGTTCTAATGTATGTTATTTTCAGGTCATCTTACCATTTTTTCTAGAACGATTCATATGGTGAAATCTCTATGGTATTGAGTAGACATATCAAGGTACCTATGGTAACAATTTCAGCTCTTGATTCACTATAATTATGGAGATACACTCTGTGGAAGAGAGGGTTTGTGACGAGTCCTAAAGCTAGTCAATAAACAGGTTATCCGAGTAAAACAGTCATTACTTCTTCATCAAGAATCCAAATGAAGTGGGACAAATTTCATTGGAAAGAGTACGGACAATAGCTTCTTTTGTACAAGTTTCAGAATTGGATGTTAATTATTGAGCACGGGAAATTCTATGAAAGTTCACTCTCCTTAATAGACCAGAATTGAATAAAGTCTACCATTCTTTCTATAACCTCTTTTTGGGGAGGATTCAACGAGTGAAAATTGGAGGAGTTTCACAGAATACATTGAGGAATATTAACTACAAGATCAGAGTACTCCAAGAATTGAAGAATTGCATAAATTGAAGAAGTTTCAGGAAGCATTATCAGGTTCTATGTGATGATTGGTTGATGGTGATGATTTAATGTAAATTTTTATTATCTCTCATATATTATTGGGTGGAAGTAAGGGGAAAGGATGGAGAGTTCAAATATCTCTTGATATTGGAGGATTGTATCTTCTTCTTGGAGGTTTATCCCTCCCTTTACATTTGGAAGTTGTAGCTACCTTTGGAAGTCATTACGTCCCTTGAACAATAACTATTGATTATTTCTCATATATTGTGCATGGTGTATTGTGGTGTATTGGTGTAACTCTTATACTATTGTTCATTTCTCATTGGATATAGTTGAATGGTTTAATTATAAGTTGAAAAATATTTTAAATTGTACTTTATATTGATTCACCCCCCTCTCAGTATCAACAATTGGTATCAGAGCAGGTTTCCTTCAGAATAGTTTAACCACTGGAAGGAAAATCCTAAGCAGAGATGGATGACCATGAGCACATTTCAAATGGGATTCAAAAAATCGATGGAAGAAATTATGCATACTGCAGTGATAGAGTGAAAACTTACCTAATGGTTTTGGGAGTAGACATTTGGTACTCAGTTGTAAATGGCTATGTAATCCCAAATAATGCTCCAACTGATCCAAATGAGAAGAAGCTTATGAGTTGTAATTAAAAATCCAGACATGTTATTCTAGAAACATTGGCACCAACCATTGCTAACAAAGTGATGGGATGCAACATTGCTAAATATGTTGGAAGATTGGTTGTTGTCATTGATGTCAACCCTAGTCATGGGTTTTGGACTGCAAGATTGATGAAGGTATTTGGACATGAAGGACAATGCACATGCATATACAACACTCATGAATGGATAGTATACATCATGTTGTTTCTGGTGGTATGTGGCATGTCACGTGGATCCTCATGGCTGAGGAGAAATGAATTTTTGAGGATGACAAAGTGAATTGAAAAAGGAAGTACATGTAGGCCCTGAAGATAATTAAAGAAAATAATTACAAAATAAGAAAGTGTCAGGTTGGCCCTAATGTTAAAATGAAGTGACATAAATGGTATAAATAAACATCATTATACATTCATTTTGATACAATTCAAATTTCAGAGGAAATAAGAAGTAAAGAAGGCAGAATTGCAAGGGAGGATGAAGTCTTTTGGTGATGTGTTCTAAGGTATGTTATTTTCATGTCATCTTACCATTTTTTCTATAACTATTTTTATAGAATGATTCAGATGTTGAAATCACTATGGTATTGAGAATACATATCAAGGTATCTCTGGTAAAAATTTCAGTTCTTGATTCACTATAATTATGGAGATACACTCTGTGGAAGATAAGGTTTGTGACCAATCCTGAAGCTAGTCAATAAACAGGTGTTCCAAGTAAAACAATCATAGATTCTTTATAGAGAATCCAAATGATGTGGGACACATTTCATTGGAAAGAGTATGGACAATAGTTTCTTGTGTGTGAGTTTCAGAATCATATTTTAAATATTGAGCACGGGGCATTCTGTACAAGTTTGTTCTCCTGAATAGACCAGAATTGAATAAAGTCTACTATTCTTTCTATAACTTCTTTTTGGGGAGGATTCAAGGAGTGAAAATTTGAGGAGTTTCATAGAATACATTGAATAATATTATACACAGGATCATATTACTCTAATAATTGAAGAATTTCATAAATTGAAGAAGTCTCGGGAAGCATTATCAGGTTCTATGTGATGATTGGTTGATGGTGATGATTTAATGTACAGTTTTATTATCTCTCATATATTCTTGGGTGGAAGGAAGGGGAAATGATGGAGAGTTCAAATATTTCTTGATATTGGAGGATTGTATCTTCCTCTTGGAGGTTGATGGTTTATCCCTCCCTTTACCTTTGGAAGTTGTAGCTACCTTTGGAAGTCATTACTTCCCTTGAACAATAACTATTGATTATTTCTCATATATTGTGCATGGTGTATTGTGGTGTATTGGTGTAACTCTTATACTATTGTTCATTGCTCATTGGATATAGTTGAATGGTTTAAGTATAAGTTGAAAAAGGTTTTAAATTGTACTTGATATTGATTCACCCCCTCTGAGTATCAACAATTGGTATCAGAACAGGTTACCTTCAGTATAGTTTACCCACTGGAAGGAAGATCCTAAGAAGAAATGGAAGACAAAATTCCAAATGGGATTCCACCAATTTGATGGAAGCAATTTTGAATACTAGAGTAATAGAATGGAAACTTACTTGAAATCTCTTGGGGCAGATGTTTGGTTCTCAGTTGCTTCAGGATACAATGCTTTGAAGAAACCAAAGACTGCAGCTCAGAAGGAAGCAAAAAGGAACAACAAATTGGAAATAGAAACCATCCTAGGTGAATTGAAAGATTCAGTGAAATCCAAGGTGGGATCATGTGCATCATCAAAAGAGATTTGGGACAAGCTACAAGACCTTTATCTAAGGGAAGATACAGAAGAAGAAGAAGAAGAAGTTGAATCAAATTACAACATCTCAAATTTCAAAGAAGAAAATAGAGGTCAATTCTTTTGCTTTAATTGTGAAGGAGTAGCTCATGTTGAATTTGAATGTCCTCATCCAAGGATTGAAATAAATGACATTGAAGAAGAAAATTCCAATGAAGAAGAAGAAAATCATGAAGAAAAAATTATTCAACAAGAAAATGAGAATCTTAAAAAATTGAAGCATGTTGAGATTCAAAATAGCAAGCTCAAAGACACGCAAAGAAAACTAAGAAGTGAATTGGGTAGTTGTGAAAATACAATTGTAATCTTGAAGAAACAGTTAGAAGACTTTGACAAACTAAGAGAAGAAACCATTTCCTTGAAAACTCTACTCGAAGAAGAAAGAAGAATAGGAGAAGTAAGGAATGTCTAAATGAAGAAGAAAGAAGAAGATTGTTAGAAACTTGAACAAGAAGTTGTCTCATTGAGGAAGAGCTTAAGAAACTCTCAAGTGCCAAAATACTTAACACATATTGGATGCATGGGTGAAACTTCATACAAAGAAGATGCAAAAACCAACAAGAAGGTTGAAGAAAGAGCTACACAGACAGTTGATGAGAAGTGGACTAGGATACCAGAAAGAATGAATGATTACAAAGAAGATGAATATCCAAGAAGACCTCCTACCTTCAGGAATCAAAGGAGCTTCAATAAGTATGAAGGAAAATACAGAAGAATAGATCATGAACCCAGATGGACTACATCACAAAGAAGCCCACTTACTCCAAGGTATCAAAATTTATTTCTTGGTCATTGTTATACTTGCAAAATTTTTGGACATAAGGCAATTAATTGCAGAATCAATGAAAGGAACACATACGCAAGAAACATGAATGATGTAAATAGAAGATATGGAAATAATCATGGATTTGTCAACATAAGTTATAATTCATTTTCCCCATTGATGGATAAAATATTTCATGCTACAAATGTAATTATCTTGGTCACAAAGCACGAGATTGCAGATATATGAATGAAGATGTCCCTATGCCAACCACAGTATGGAGAATGAAAGAGATTCCAAACAATGAAGATTGTCAAATAGCATTGACCACTGAAGAATGTAAAGAAGAAGATGAATGGTACATAGATAGTGGATGTTCTTCACACATGACTGGGGATCAAGACAAATTCATCAGCTTGAAGAGAAAGGGTGGCAATGTTGCATTTGGAGATGACTCATCTGCCAAAATACTTGGACAAGGTGTAGTAGATATTGGAAGAAAAAATGTAAAAGAAAAGAATGTTCTATTGGTTGAAGACTTGAATCATAATCTACTCAGTGTTAGTAAAATGTGTGATCAAGGATACACTCTTACGTTTGATTCCCGAAAATGTAAAATTAGAGAAAATAACTTAGGAAGATTGGTTGCAACTGCAACAAGAAGATTGAACAACATATACATCCTAAACATGAATAAGACAGAGAAAACAAAATCCCCACAGAAGGATTCTAAGGAAGAAAAAGTCCTAAAGACCAAAAATAAGGATGAAGTATTATTGAGTGCCACATGTTCAAGGGGAGCAACCCCAAAGAAGAGAGTTACATTTTTCCATTAAACTCAGGGGGAGCAACCCTAAAATTTGCCATTGATATCAAAGGGGGAGAAAATTTGGGATCATTATGATAAGGGGAGCATGAGTGTTGCCATCAATGACAAAGGGGGAGATTGTTGGAAGATTGGTTGTTGTCATTGATGTCAACCCTAGTCATGGGTTTTGGACCGCAACATTGATAAAGGTATTTGGACATGAAGGAAAATGCACATGCATATAAAACGCCCATGAATGGATAGTATACATCATGTTGTTTCCAGTGGTATGTGTCACATCACGTGGATCCTCATGGTTGAGGAGAAATGAATTTTTGAAGATGACAAAGTGAATTGAAGAAGGAAGTACATGTAGGCCTTGAAGATAATTAAATAAAAGAATTACAAAATAAGAAAGTGTCAGGCCGGCCCTAATGTTAAAATGAAGTGACATAAATGGTATAAATAAACATCATTATAGATTCATTTTGATACAATTCAAATTTCAGAGGAAATAAGAAGTAAAGAAGGTCGGATTTCAAGGGAGGATGAAGTCTTTTGGTGATGTGTTCTAAGGTATGTTATTTTCAGGTCATCTTACATTTTTTCTATAACTGTTTTTTTGGAACGATTCAGATGGTGAAATCGCTATGGTATTGAGAAGACATATCAAGGTATCTATGGTAAAAATTTAAGCTCTTGATTCTCTATAATTATGGAGATCCACTCTGTGGAAGATAGGGTTTGTGACCAGTCCTAAAGCTAGTCAATAAACAGGTGTTCTAGGTAAAAAAGTCATAACTTATTCATCAAGAATACAAATGATGTGGGAAAAATTTAATTAGCAAGAGTACAGACTTTAGTTTCTTGTGTGTGAGTTTCATAATCAGATGTTAAATATTGAGCATGGGGCATTCTGTACAATTTCGGTCTCCTGAATAGACCAAAATTGAATAAAGTCTACCATTCTTTCTATAACTTATTTTTGGGGAGGATTCAAGGAGTGAACACTGGAGGAGTTTCAAAGAATACATTGAGTAATATTATATATAGGATCAAAGTACTCTAATAATTGAAGAATTTCATAAATTGAAGAAGTTTCAGGAAGCATTATCAGGTTCTATTTGATGATTGGTTGATGGTGATGATTTAATGTAAAGTTTTATTATCTCTCATATATCCTTGGGTGGAAGGAAGGGGAAAGGATGGAGAGTTCAAATATCTCTTGATATTGGAGGATTGTATCTTCCTCTTGGATTTTTATCTCTCCCTTTACATTTGGAAGTTGTAGCTACCTTTGGAAGTCATTACTTCCCTTGAACAATAACTATTGATTATTTCTCATATATTGTGCATGGTGTATTGTGGTGTATTGGTGTAACTCTTATACTATTTTTCATTGCTCATTGGATATAGTTGAATGGTTTAAGTATAAGTTGAAAAAGGTCTTAAATTGTACTTGATACTGATTCACCCCCCTCTCAGTATCAACAAAAGAGGTATGGGACAAACTCAATAATATCTACAAAGGTGATCCAAAAGTTAAGCAGGTCAAGCTTCAATGACATCGAGCAGAATTTGAAAATTTGAAGATGAATGAAAAGGAAGATATTGAAACCTATATTCTTAGAGTTGATGAGGTTTTTAATGCTATTAGAGGATTAGGTGAAGAGATCAATGAATCGTTGGTTGTACAAAAAGTGTTGAGATCACTTCTCTTGAAGTATGATGCTAAGGTATCCGCCATTGAAGAAACTAGGGACTTGACCAAAATGATAATGGATTAATTACATGGGACTCTTATGGCATATGAAATGAGAACAGGTATAGAAAGTGACCAAACAAACAATGAAGCAGCCTTTAAATCCATAAAGAAGACAAAAGACAAGGATAACGACCTTGATGAAGAAATAGAAAATTTCGTAAGAAGGTTCTAGAAAGCAAGTGGAAGATACAAAGGTAAGTCTTCTCTCAAATGCTTTAATTGTGGAAGAATATGACATATTGTTGAAAGTTGTTACTATAAAAAGAGAAGTCTCAACAATAAAAAGAGATTCTACTCCAAGGATGATGACATCTCCTCAGATGAGAGTGATGAAGAAGATAACGATGGAGGAGAAGTCCTCTTCATAACCCAAGAAACCCAGGATGATGATCATAAGAATTCTAAAGAAGAAGAAATCATTTGTGAAGAAGATTCAGATGAAGAAACCAACCTTGATTCCTTTTGGGGATACAAAGACAATGCAGAGAGTGAACAAGAATATGAGAATCTTGAAAAGTTGAAGCATGTTGAAACTGAAAATAGCAAGCTTAGAAACACAAACATAATACTAAAAGGTGAATTGAGTAGTTGTGAAGAAGAGAATTACAATCTTGAAAAGACCATTAATAGCTTGAAGGAACAAATAGAAGATTATGAGAAATTGAAAGAAGAATTGGATCACACAAAAGGGGAGCTACTATTGACAACAAAAAGGTTGAAGAAGTTCGAAAAAAGCACTAAAAAATTAGATGAGATCCTTAGCAGTCAAAGATCTCCAAACGAAAAGACAGGACTAGGATACAATGACAGTTTGAAGATAACAAAACAAGAGAAGGAAGTTGAAAATGATGAAACCAACACTCCAGAACAAGTTGAACAACAAGGTAGAAAACTAGAATTCAGAAGGAATGAGACATCAAGAATATCCTCTCCCATCAGGTATGAAAGCAATCATTATGAAGGAAACTACAAAAGAATAGATCGTGAACCCAAATGGACCACACCACAAAGAAGATCACTTACAACCAGGTATCAAAATTTCTTTCTTGGACATTGTTATACTTGTGAAAATTTTGGACACAAGGCAATCAATTGTAGAATCATTGAAAGGAATAACTATGCAAGCTACATGAATGGTGAAAATAGTAGATATGAAAAATTTTGTAGACCTTTCAACCGAAATTATAATCTATTTGACCCATTAATGGATCAAAATATTGTATGTTACAAGTGCAATAATCTTGGTCACAAAGCATGAGATTGCAAAGAGATGAAGGAATATAATCATATGCCAAATTTATTCATACCAACTACAACATGGAAAAGGAAAGAAATTCCACACAATGAAAATTATCGAATAGTAATAGTCGCTAAATATTTCAAAGAACAAGATGAATGGTTCATAGACAGTGGGTGCTCATCTCATATGACTGGAGATCAAAGCAAATTTGTCATCTTGAAGAAAAAGAGTGGAAATGTTGCATTTGGAGATGAATCATCTACCAAAATACTTGGAAAAGGAATTGTAAAGCTTGGAAGTGAAAATGTAAAAGCAGGAAAAGTACTATTGGTTGAAGATTTGAAGCATAATCTCCTCAGTGTCAGCAAAATATGTGATCAAGGATACACTCTTACGATTGACTCCTGAAAATGTGAAATAAGAGAAAACAACTCAGGAAGATTGGTTGCAACTACAAAAAGAAGACCGAACAACATATACATCCTGGACATGAATAAGAGAGAGAAGACATAAGCCACACAAAAGGATTCCAAGGAAGAAAAAGTCTCAAAGACCAAAAATAAGGATGAAGTATTATTGACTGCCACATGTTTAGGTGGAGCAGCCCCAAAGAAGAAGGTTACCTTTTTCCATTAAAATCAGGGGGAGAAGCCATACCCTTTTCCATTGATGTCAAAGGGGGAGAGAAATTGGTATCATGATAATAGGGGGAGCATGAGTGTTTTCATCAATGACAAAGGGAGATATTCTTGGAAGATTGGTTGTTGTCATTGATGTCAACCCTAGTCATGGGTTTTGGACTGCAAGATTGATGAAGGTATTTGGACATGAAGTAAAATGCACATGTAGATACAAAACCCATGGATGGATAGTATACATCATGTTGTTTCCAGTGGTATGTGGCACATCACGTGGATCCTTATGGTTTAGGAGAAATGAATTTTTGAAGATGACAAAGTGAATTGAAGAAGGAAGTACATGTAGGCCCTGAAGATAATTATAGAAAATAATTACAAAATAAGAAAGTGTCAGGTAGGCCCTAATGTTAAAAGGAAGTGACATAAATGGTATTAATAAACATCATTATACATTCATTTGATACAATTCAAATTTCAGAGGAAATAAGAAGAAAAGAAGGCCAGACTTCAAGGGAGGATGAAGTCTTTTGGTGATGTGTTTTAAGGTATGTTATTTTCAGGTCATCTTACCATTTTTTCTATAACATTTTTTCTAGAATGATTCATATGGTGAAATCGCTATGGTATTGAGCAGACATATCAAGGTACCTATGGTAAAAATTTTAGGTCTTGATTCGCTATAATTATGGAGATACACTCTGTGGAAGAGAGGGTTTGTGACCAGTCTTGAAGCTAGTCAATAAACAAGTGTTCCAAGTAAAACAGTCATAAATTATTCATTGAGAATCCAAATGAAGTGGGAAAAATTTCAATGGAAAGAGTATAGACTGTATTTTCTTTTGTGCAAGTTTTAGAATCGGATGTTAATTATTGAGCGCGGAGAATTCTATGCAAGTTCCCTCTCCTTAATAGACCATAATTGAATAAAGTCTACCATTCTTTCTATAACCTCTTTTTGGGGAGGATTCAAGGAGTGAAAATTAGAGGAGTTTCAGAGAATACATTGAGTAATATTATCTACAGTATTAGAATACTCCAAGAATTGAAGAATTGCAGAAATTGAAAAAGTCTCAGGAAGCATTATCAGGTTCTATGTGATGATTGGTTGATGGTGATGATTTAATGTAAAATTTTATTATCTCTCATATATTATTGGGTGGAAGTAAGAGGAAAGGATGGAGAGTTCAAATATCTCATGATATTGGAGGATTATATCTTCCTCTTGGAGGTTTATCCCTCCCTTTACCTTTGGAAGCTGTAGCTACCTTTGGAAGTCATTCCCTTGAACAATAACTATTGATTATTTCTCATATATTGTGCATCGTGTACTGTGGTGTATTGGTGTAACTCTTATACTATTATTCATTTCTCATTGGATATAGTTGAATGGTTTAAGTATAAGTTGAAAAAGGTTTTAAATTGTACTTGAAACTGATTCACCCCCCTCTCAGTATCAACATTGGTTTGCTAACTTTCTTTGTTTCCAGCATGCATAATTTAGAATATTTATATCCTCATGACATTATAATTACCTTTCTTACTGGTGTCTTTTAAATATTTTGATTACGAATCCAAGATTGATGATTAATGAGTGCATTATACTAATCATATAAGTAGCACAAAACTCTTCATATGAACTAGCTGAATCCATGGCGTCAAGCATGTCTAATATATGGTCTGAATCTATAAGGTTACTTTCTTTATTTTCAGGAACCCTACTTAAAACTTTAGCAGATTCTTTAGCTCTTGAAAATTTAGTAGCAGCTCTTGTTACAGGTCCTATAGGGAATGGAACAGTCTTCTTACCTCTTTTTGCTAGTTCTTTGTGTAATGGGGTTTTTCCTGTATTTTGTTTGATATCTTATTTAGCATCCTCAGAATGATCCTCTATAACTGTGACATCTTCTTTTTTGATTGAGGGATCGAACATAGCTTTGAACCTTAGCCTGTATTTATTGGTAACTCTAGTATAATTCCTCCTAGGGTTTTGAAATAGAAGAACATATTTATTCTTCTGCCTTTTGACTACAACATCTTTCTTACTGGTTTCTGGCGCTTTATGCTGGACTGTAGTTTTAACATCAGAATCTTCATCAGAATCTGCTTCCATTTTTACATCTTCCTCAGGAAACTCTTCAGTTTTTGTATCCAATTTGGGTCTCTTACCTCTGTTGGCTCTTGTCACCCTGATGTC
>JASDQU010106629.1:32575-52100 GCA_032191745.1 Picea mariana | reverse complement strand
GAGAGCCGTCATATATTGCAGAGGAGAAAGAAGGGTTACAGAGCGTGTCTTTCTAAGTTGAAGCTTAGAAGAAATAGGGTTATGGGATCTGAGCCAATAGGGGTCGTTGGATCATTCACGAAAATCTCATTTCAGGGTTTTGTGGGTTGAAGAGCCAAAGCTTAGCATCAAGATTCGTGAAGTTGCGAAGTCCGAAACTCCAAAAAGTTGGGAAGTTTTGTTGTGGGACTCACATTGACGGCGTGTTGGAATTTCAGCATTTTGGTGTATCGATGGATAGGAAGTCGATACTTTTGTCCTGAAAGTCTCGAAGTCACGAAAGGTGAAGTCGCGAAACCGTGAAAGAATCTGAGCCATCCGTTAGAAGGAGGACACGTGTTGTGAGATCACCCATATCAGGGATTCAAACATCATAGGTCAGAAAGGGAAGTCCTTCGAATTCACGAGTGGCGAAGTCGCGAGAGAATAGTAGCCATCCATCAGAGGAGGATAGGTGGTAGAGATCAAGGGATCTCGCGAGCTCGGAGGTTCGTAAGGTGAGAGCCCAGGAGTTGGGTGCTCCAAGTTGCAAGTGGTGAAATCGTGAGGAGAAAGGATAGCCATTGGATCCAGGTCACGAGAGGACCGTTGGATCAGGAACCCCATCACATATCGCACATTCGAGGTTCAAAGGTTGAAAGGAGTTTCTTTCAACATCAGAAGTTGTGAAGTGCCGAGAGCAGAGGCATGAAGGAAATACGTGGCAAAACCACAAGGTGGGCTCAGGAAATAGACAGGCGGACATGCGTCTTCTAGTGGAAGGAGTCAACACTCTGTTGATTTTCTTGCGTCTCGGGGATTTACGAGATAAGAGCGCGAGAGCTTGACATTGAAACTTGCAAAGTCACGAGTAGCGAGAATGCGAGGAGAAAAGTCAACATCACTTCTCGGGGTTTCGTGAAAGGAAGGTGTCAAGGTTGGACGTTGAAACTCATGAAGCGACGAGTAGCGAGAGGAGCTAGCATTAATCCTAGCCGATGGTCATGCATGGAAGGCGCTGTTAAAGGAAGAGCTATACCCATTTCTTGATCTCAGGTATCGCAGGATTGAGAAGGAAGAGTTGGGAGTCACGACTCACGAACTACTGAGTGGCAAGTTGCGACAAGCACCTTTGGAATTGGGCCTTGGTCATAGCATTGTGGTCACACAGAGAAGGTAAAGCTCGTGCCTAGTGTTGTTCGCATAGGGGAGCTTCCGAAAGGACCTGTGGATCAATAATTCATGATTCCATTAGGGAATCGAAAGAGCCGATTCGGCTCGAATGAAGATAAAGAACGATCATGTAAGTGGATCTCAGCCTGAGGGCCGATAGGTCTACGTCAAGTGGTATCAGAGCTTGACTGTGTTTGTATACTTTAGACAGAGAAAGCGAGAAAGAAATATCAGCCATGCCGTTGAGAAGAAAAGATAGAAAAACACCCGATCCACTAGAGGAAAGCAAAATGCCAAGAGGAAGGGGTAGGCAGGTGCCAAATACAGCAATGGAAAGAGAGATGTGTGATATACGTGCCAGACTTGTGGACATGGAGACAACACAGAGGCGCACAACCAGTGTTAGAGATGTCAGTGAATCTGAAAGTGAAGATGAAGTTGGACATGAAGAAGAAGAAGAAGTTGTAGCAAAAGATGCAGCAAATGAATGCCTACTCAGGGTTGTTGCAAGAATGGGTGCTAGGGAAAAAATGGATATTCCAGTATATGAAGGAAACCTATATGTTGAAGAGATTCTAGACTAGATTAGAGCTCTGGACACATATTTTGACTATGAATATGTCGAGGAAGACAAAAAAGTCAAACATATTGTCACAAGACTTAAAGGACATGCAACATTGTGGTGGGATGAGCTACAAGCTGACAGACACTGCAAAGGCAAGCAAAAGATCAAGAGTTGGGATAAGATGATCACAAAGATGAAGGAGAAATTTAGTCCCAGGGATTACCAAATTACTTTGTTTCGGAGAATGCAAAATTTGAGACAGAAGTTGATGTCAGTAAAGGAGTACACTGAAGAATTCTACAGGCTGAACATCAGGGCAGGTCATCATGAAAGTGATGATGAAAAAGTTTCCAGGTATATGAATGGCCTGAGATATGATATTCAGGATGAGATGAGCATGATGACCATCAGAATGGTGGAAGATGCTTATCAGATGGCTCTAAAGGCTGAAGAGAAGTTGAGCCAAAAAAAGGTCAAAGAGGCCGAGGAAAAAGTCAAGCCAGAGGCAAATCAGTTGCCTAGGATAGAAGTCAGAAACCCAAGGAAGACTAGAAGAAACCTCAAACTCAGAATGAGGTGGAAGCTCACAGAGAGGGAAGCATACCAAACAGAGAGGTCAGTATGCTGATGGAAACATTTTTCCTCGTACCAGAGGTAGAGGAAGAGGAAGAGGTGGAGTAGTGTTACCTATAATTTTTGTCGTCGTGATGATGTATTGATAATGGTATACTCAGGCTCTTCATTAGAACTTTCTCCTGAGAAAAGTTACCTTCATCTCTTTTCAGAAATAACAGTTTTGAGGAAGGTTCACAGGCTGTCAATACATTTGTCTGCGAGAATGTATCATTCTCGCAGGCTACCTTAAGCCAGGGTGTGAGAAGTTCACACTGTGCCTAACTATTAGGGTGTGAGCACTTTCTAAAGAAGAGAAAAGGATGAGTTCTCGAATCTTCTAGAAGGATGAGATGGCATTAGAATGGTTATCTAAGTACTGGCTTTCCTGATATTTTGGGATCATTCCTATCCAAGTAACTAATTCATTCTCTCCTATATATTGAGGGGATTCTCATGGAAAAAGTTAGAATCAAACTAGCAAGAGATTTATTGGAGAAGTAGTGAAAGACTGTGTGAAGGATTGATACTACAGCAGCTAAGAACTCCAGCAAAGTTATCAAAAGTGGTTGATCTTCTTCATACAAGTGAGCAATTGTGTGTGTCAAAACCAGCAGCCATCAAAAGGAGGTTTGCAATATCAAGGCTCAGATTGTAAGCTTTTATTTCTATCAATTTAATACAGTAATATGTCTCTTTCCCATCAAGAAAATGTCACTTTATTGTATAACTCCTTGATCATATACTTAGATTGATTATTGAATATGTTGAGTTGTCTTCACTTCGATTGGTTTGTATTGTTGTGGTCTTGACAGCACAAGAGCATTGGAGTAAAGCTGGAAAAACAAAGACCCAAGGAAGCGATCACAAGGTACGTTCATAATTCTTGCCTCCTAGTTCATTCAATAGTCTGAATCTAGAGAAAGAGTATTATTCTGTTCTACTTTGTTCTAGATCCAGGTGGATCTAGGGAGATCGGTTTGTGTCCGCACTTATGGATTAATCCTAAAACAAAATCGGTGACTCCACTGGGGAACAATCCCATTTTCTTGGTGGATTTTTGTGCTTTTCTATGGCCATTTTCTCTGGTTTCATTTTTCTCCTGTCTTATCAGTCTCTGAGTCTTCAGGATATCCTGATAGACCTTCTGAGTCCAGAATCTTTTTGCAATTTTACTTCATTTTTCAAATTTTTGGATATGTTCAGGAATTCTCATACTGCGTTCCATTGCAGCCTACGAGAACTAGTTAGGTTCACACCCTGTTCATAGGGTTCAGTGCGAGGTTCTCGCACCTTGCTCAAAGGTTACCTGCGAGAATCAAAGATTCTTGCACTGTGTTATATAGCTTGCCTGCGAATAGTCTTTTTCAAATTTTTGAATTTGAGGTTTGGTCTTTCTGACTACTCAGAAAAGTTGGAATACCTCTGATAGGTTTCTTGGATCATTGATTGATATATATCTTGCTTTAGTTTGCATGCTTGAATAGTTTTAGGGTTTTAAGACTTTTCTTGTCCTTTGTGACTTGAGTTTCGTTTCTCGACTCTTCTGGCAACACCATTCTCTCTAACTTCAGATTCTGAATGTGTTTGATTTGTTGGGATCCAGTGATTGGTTGAAAGTTAAGTTTGCTTGGTTTTCTTATTTGCTTATGAGTTTGAAAGAACATTTTCGTTTTCATTGAGAAGACTCATTGGTTTGCTCTTTATTTTTGCTTTCATTAAAAGAGTTGATTGGGTTGTTATTTGCTTGTTCATTGATTTGATTTTTTGTGTTCTCATTGGTATAGTGAGAGTTCTTTTTGGAAAGTTAACAACAAGCTTTTCTTTCAAAAAATTGTTTTTGTCTTTAGAAAACATTGGAAAAATCAAATTTTTGAGTTTGTTGACGTATTGAAAAAGACACATAGAGAAGTTTCATTTGATTATTGATTGTTTGCGTTGACATTTGAAAGGAAATTGTGCATTATAGTTCAGGGTTGATTTGGAAAACTTTCTCTCTCTCCCATACATAGGATTCATTGAACGAAAAGTGTTATTTTTCATTTTCATTCTTGCATTGTTTGGGTCAGAGTCATATACACATGAGTTTCATTTCCATTACCTTTGACTAAACAACAGCTCTTAAAAACATTGCGTAATCTTAAAATTTATCTAGTAAAATCTTTTCTAGGGCTCTTTTACACCAACATTTAGTTAGGCTAGTGCTTTGGAGTAGGAAGAGAGATACACTCTCCAAAAGCTCTAAACACACAATAGCATCTTGAGTTAGGGAGTGTTAAATTCCATTTACAACATATTGTCCTGGGAAGCCCTTCTAACACAAGGGTCAAGCACAAGGTCGCATTGGTGTTGGTAGAGTTACTCACCCTGCTTTGTTGACATCAGTGTATAGGTTGTACGTATTACGGGGGTCACTCGGAGGTATACCCACAATGATGAGTGGAAGCCTTCTCAGTTGATTTTGGGCTAGATACCCTGCCCTTGCRTGTGGATCRGACTGTCAACTGTTCCCCTAGGTTGTACTRTTGTTTGTGGTGACCTTAGTAGCCTATCCCTCTAGGTTCTTACCCGAGGTGACTGTGGAGGGGAAAGTATTCACGGTACCTGGAATTGACGTTGATCAAACTCACTCGGGCTCATTGGAGGGTATACCCACGATTATATGTGGGAGCTTGCACCAGGGTGTAAGTCTGTTAAGCAGGTCGTCAACGTAAATTTTCCATCCTAGCCCCACCCCTTCTCGTCTCGTTGTTGTGACGTTGGATTTCATCACCAACTAGTGGCTTCGATATTAGAAGGTCTTGTTTGTCTGGTGATTGCTTCCTAGATTTTGTTTACTAGTGTGTGTTGTCTGTTTAATGAAGTTGACCATAAGATTTTCTTCGCAGAGCTTGTCACTTGTTTACAATTTCTCCCCCACAACGTTACCGTAGAATGCAAGGTTTATCTCCAGAGCATCTGGACAATTCTCAACCCTCGCCTACCAGTACACCTGAGGGTTCTCCCCATCAGACGGAAGTCCCATTGTTACTCCACCACACGGGGAAACAAGTGACGTTCCAGTTGTCACCACACCACAAGTAGAACGAACTGACTCTCTAGAACCTTTTCAAATTACAAATACTAGAGAGGACTATCACATTCGTCATGGTGAATGACCTTTTGTGCGATTAAATTCTTCTGACAAAGTCGTTGTTACATCTTCTGAATCAACCGTTGGGCCTTATCCCGATGTAGTAGGCCAAGATCCTTTTTGGTCAGGTGATTTCCAACGAGTCCTTTTTGGTACTGAGTCACCTATAGTCTACGAAATTAACCCTCTGGTGTTTTCTGAGACCGAAACTACACCAGTGACTACCACTTATCACTTTGTTCTCCCTCCCGAGATGACCCATCTCACGAATACTACGAGTGTCCAAACCAGAATTACTGCATCTACTCTTGCTCCTATCAATACCCAGCGAATTCCTGATGTCAACCCGAAATTACCACCCGGTTATCATGCGTTGAATTATTTTTTGAATGCTTCCAATTCAACACCTCCGCAAACCCCTATCGGTTCTCCAGGTACTAGACACCCTATTCCCAGTTTTATTCTGACACTCCCTCAATTTCCTTCTGGCAATCCTAATCCTAGTGGCACTATACCGTCCGTTGCACCAAACTTTCATATTCTCATTGGTGGACAAGGTGGTACGATTCCTTTTTCTCTTACCGGACATAATCCACTTGCTACACAATTTCCGGTTGGAACACAATCTACGATCGGAGGAACAACCTCACCTTTTGGACAAAATATACCTCCTGAATTGGCCCAGTATTGGAATCAGATTCTACAAAATTTTCCTCAAAATGCTGGGGGGCAACAAACTGTCCCTACTATGGGCCAACCTTATCCAGGTATACCTAATCCTATTTGGGGTCAGAGTCCCAATCCTTAAACTCAGGCCCCTACTCAAACTCATGTCCCTACTCAAACTCAAGGATACCACCCTTGGAATTATTATCCTCTCCAACCGACACCGAATCATCCAGGGTCTTCCCAATATGGGAAGACTACATACGGTCCTACCGGTTTTCCAATAGGGCTTCCACCCCAATGTCACCAGTACCCACAGGTGAATAGACAGTTACCTTTTCTTGCTACTTTGGATTTGCTAGATTTGTCTCGGATTCTAAATGATCCTATTCGTCACTCTCCCCCTGTTATTCTAGCCAAGCTTCCCTCGGACATTTCGAAATTCGATGGAAAAGTGGGAGAGGACCCAAACAATCACGTTATGAGTTTTCATCTGTGGTGTTCATCCAACTCGTTGATGGATGATTCTATTCGTCTGCGTCTTTTTCAACGAACCCTCACAGGTTCCGCTGCGAAGTGGTATATTGAATTGCCATGAGGTTTCTTCTCTGATTTTAACACCCTAGCTATGGATTTTCTTACACATTACCAGTTACCGATCCATTATGATACTGGGACTGAGATTTTGACTTCCTTCAAATAGACTAAAGGCACTCATATATCGGATCATATCCATGAGTGGTGAAGGAGATGACGTCTCATCAAACTTGAACTCCCCGATCAGTTACTGGCTGAATGGTTTACAAAGTCATTTGTGAATGAAATCGGTAAGGACATTTCCATGGGTGGCATTGTCATGGAAGAGCAGGCTATTAGTCGTGCTCAATATCTTGATCTCGTTTATTCACAAACAGGAACACTTTACGATTTTCTACCTGAATTACCACGTCCTGGTACTTCCAGTGCTTCAACTGCTCCAACTTCCTCACATGCAGCTGATGGTGTGATTGGTACTACCCATACCCACTCACATTTTGTTTCAAGTACAACCCCTAAATCTACATCTTTTAATGTTCAAAATGCGTTGTCTCCTGCTACTCCCGCCAGTAAAACTTCTGAGGTGAACGTCGTTCAAGCTACCCCGACCGGTAAAAATAAATCTAAAAAGGGGAGAGGCAAGAATAAGGAGGGTAAAAATAATAATCAAACAGAGAAAACTAAAAATCCTCCTGTTGAAGATCAGGATAAGCGCAAACCATGATACCCTTGCCTTATCTGTGGTGATGATCACTACACGAAGGATTGTCCACGACGAGCCGAAGTTACTAAGTTCCTTCAAGGAACACCCAAACCATCTACGCCGACTGTCTTGTCCCAACCCTTCCTGTCTCAACAACAGGCTCAGTTGGTCATCCATGATCAACCATATACTTCTACAACATCATACGTTTTGATGTGTATCGGTGATTCTAAGCAGAATAATGTTGCAATCACCACTAGAGCTAAAGATTATTCTCCATCTAAGGAGAAGCTTGACGATTTACCTCCCACTTTGGTACAACCCTCTCCACCGGCTCCACCTACAAATGATCCTCTTCATCTCAAACGACCAATCTTTGATACATTCATGCGACCCCCTAAGGGTGTTGTTCAAAAATTGGATTTCAATCCTCATGCTCATGTAGCCCAGAACTATAGTATTGTCGAAGATCTGGCCCAAGCACCTTCAGCAATGTCTACCCTTGAAGTCCTTCAGTCTTGTCCTGCACAATGGAGGGCTCTATTGAAAGCTATAGGTGGAATTGACCCAACCGATACGAATTTAATAGTCTTTGACTTGGAAGATCACATTCCAAGGTTACCCCCTCAGCTTGCGTTTCAAATTCAAGTTGTTGTCTCTAACAAGAATATTTTCTAAACTATTATAGATGAGGGTGCCTCTACGTGTGTAATGTCTCTTGATTGTTGGAAATCCATTGGCTCTCCTCCTTTAAATGAATCAAAAAATACTTTGAAAGCCTTCAATGGCTCTGGTTTTAAGCCTTATGTTGTTCTTTCGTCATTGCCCGTTACTCTAGAAGGTAAAACAGTCCAAGTTGAAGTGGAATTCTTTGATGCTCCTCTCGATTATAATCTTTTGCTTGGTCGTAGCTGGATAGATTCCATGCTCGTTGTTGTGTCAACACTTTTCCGTGTAGTACATTTTCCTCATCAAGGAAAGGTTGTTACAGTTGACCAACTTTCCTTCTTTAATTTCGATACTCGTACTGGCAACGTGTCGTTTATAGCTAAAACCTCGCCGGGTTACAAGAATGTCGGTGTAGGCCTTTTAAAAGACTCTTCGTTAATGGGTACTTTTCCCATTCCACCGTATGATGTTCCACACCCGTCTGTTTCTTCTATCAATATGATATCCGTTGTACCTCATGAACTTCCTGTGTCTTCCAACCCTTGGATAGTCCCCGACCCTAGAGATCACACTCGTTTCAGCGATGTCATGTCGTTAAGTCCGGTTGAGTCTGCTTATCATGCCATTCAATCGACATCACCTTCTATCCTTTCTCTTGATGAGTTGTCTCCTGATCCTTTTCGTGTCATTTTTTCGACTGACAAGATGATCATGTCCGTCATGGATGACACTCCTTGGGACAATGGACATCATCGTTCCATACTCTTTTTGGAACAACACACTCTTGAAAACTACCAATGAATTTTGACTCCGTCGACCGTTGTTTTCATATCGACTGTTCTCGGATCTTCACATGATGTGTTTGCCGAAGGGAATCTCAGTAATATCTCTCCCACGATTCCCATTGATATATTCGTTAAACTTGGGATAGTTGAAAATGTTCATATTGGAGCTTCATGTTCTTCCGATGAGATCATCACCTATACTTCCCTGTTTAAAGAATTTCGTGATTATTTCACCTGGAGTTATGAAGAGATGCCAAATATCGACCCTGCTATTGTTTTTCATGAGATCAAGACATACCCTGGAGATAAACCTATCCAGCAGCACCTACATCCAGTACACCCACGTAAAGCGACGACTATCAAGATTGAGGTTGAAAAACTTCTCAAAGCCGGCTTTATTTATCCCGTGGCTCTGATAGAATGGGTTTCCAACCCTGTACCGATTGATAAGAAAGGAGGCATTATTCGTGTAAGTGTTGATTATAGGGACATTAACAAAGCCTATCCAAAAGACAACTTTCCAACCCCTTTTGTTGACCAAATTGTCGATGAATGTGCCGGAACTGAAATATTCTCTCTCATGGATGGTTTCTCTGGCTATAATCAAATTAACATCGCTCCTGAGGACCAACATAAAACTGCTTTTATTTGTCTTTGGGGTACTTTTGCCTATAGGAAACTTCCCTTCAGTCTTAAGAACGTTGGCGTAACGTTCCAATGTGCTATGTCTTATGCTTTTCACGATATAAAGCATATCGTTCAACCCTATTTGGACGATTTACCATCTCATTCTATGCGCCGAGTCGATCACCCTACACATCTCCGTGCCATTTTCATTCGCTGTCGGATCTATCGCATCCATTTAAATCCTCATAAATGTGTTTTTTGCGTAGAATCCGACCATCTTCTTGTTTTCATCGTTTCACGTCAAGGGATCCAGGTGGATCCTATTAAGGTTGAGGCGATACTTAATCTCCCTCCTCCTTCTACACTGCGCCAGTTGCAAAGTTTGTAGGGGAAAGAAAAATTTCTTCGTCGTTTCATTCCTAATTACACTGAGATCACTCGTGGTTTTACATGGCTATTAAAGAAAGTTTCTGAGTTCATTTGGGATACCGTGGCCAACAATTCTTTTGAGGCTTTGAAGTTATCCCTCACGCGAGCTCCACTTCTCTTTCATCCTAATTATAGTCGTGATTATTTCCTTTATCTTGCAGCCTCGGAGTACACTATTGGCATGGTCCTCATCCAAGAGGATGATGCGCACGATGAACATGTTGTTTATTACTTGAGTTGAAGTCTCACACCCACTGAAATCAAGTATCAACATGTTTAAAAACTGGCTTTGGCTACCGTTCAAGTTGTTCAATGCTTTCAGAATTATATTCTCTCAAGGCAAACTAGAGTGATTTCACATTGAAACCCTATGCAACATATTTTGACACGTCAATTTCTAGGGGGCAAGTACTCCAAGTGGATTGTCATACTCTAGGAGTTTGACTTGGAATTTGATCGCGCCAAGTCTAAGAAATCCTTAGTTTTCGCTGAGTTGATATGTGATTTTCCTCACTCTACCATGGAAAATGTAGTAGTAGATTCATTACCTGATGAATCTCTTTTCCTTATAAGCATTGACGATCTTTGGTATGGAGATATTATTATATATCTCCAAACTCATACTTTCCATCCTACTTTTTCTAGCAATGAACGACATCGTATCCGCTATCAAGCATGTCAATACATTATCCTCAGGGACACTCTTTACCATCGGGGAATTGACTCTATTTTTTGACGTTGTTTGACTTTTGACGAAGCCAAGAAAGCTCTGAATGACTKCCATTYTGGAGCATGTGGTGGTCATATGTATGGGTATGCTACTRCCCAAAAAATATTATGCGCAGGATATTTTTGGCGTTCCTTGTTCAATGACTGCATTACTACTATTCAAAAGTGCCATGCCTGCCAGACCTACAATCAGAAAATTCGATCACATCCTTCTCCTCTTCATCCTGTGGTCTTAGTTGGTCCTTTTGTGAAATGGGGCATTGATTTCATGACATGTCACCCTCACTCGGCCGGGGGGCATGGTTACATCATTGTAGCAGTTGATTATTTTACTAAATGGGCCGAGGCGATGCCGACATTCGATAACACTGGAAAGACTGCAGCTTTGTTTCTTTTTAACCATGTCATAACTCGTTTTGGTGTTCCCCAAGCTATCGTTACTGATCACAGTATTCATTTTAGGAATTTTATGATGTCTAAACTTATGGAAAAGTTGGGTCTTCGTCATGATAACTCAACACCCTATTATCCGCAAGCTAATGGCCAGGTCGAAGCAATCAACAAAGTTCTTATAACTATGCTTCGACGGATGATAGTAATTCATAAAACAAGCTCGCACACGATGTTGTTTTTAGAATTATGGGCATATCGAACATCTTTCAAAGCCGCTACGGGGTTTACACCTTTTCGATTAGTCTATGGTGTGGAAGCCATTCTTCTTATAGAATGTGAGATACCTTCTTTGAAGCTAGCTTTCGAACTCTTACCCAATACTTCTGCTGAAGAAGAACGTCTTTTGTATCTAATGCGATTAGACGAAACTCGACGTGACGCCACTCTAGTAATAGAAGCCTAGAAGAAATGTGTCAAGGCACGGTATGACAAGCATGTCAAGCCTCGCGTTTTCTCTAAAGGTGATCTTGTTCTTCTCTATGAACAGGATCAATATGTCTTAGGAGCTGGGAAATTCGAACCAATGTGGCAAGGTCCTTATATTGTTCACTGGGTTTCGGAAAAAGGAGCATATGAGCTAGTCGATTACGATGGTGTCCCTTTGAGTGAACCCAGAAATGGGCTGTACTTGAAGAAATACTATGCATAAATCATTTGTGCACAAGTATTTGTATTTTATGTATCATACTTTGTGTGTGTTACTTTACTTTGCTTTTGACGTTATCTGGTCTCTACCCTTATGTGACGTTGTGTTTCATTGCCAGATGTTGGAGTCTTTGCTACCCTATATTGGCTTCGCTGATGGTGCTAGCCATAGTACTCGAAACCTAGCCTCCGCTGTGTGGGTCATCTATGCCCCAACAAACGAGCTTATATCTTTACGAGGTGTATGTCTTGGTCGTGCAACTAATAACATCGCAGAGTATAGCGCCGTTATTGAATTATTGGTTGATGCTATCTCACTTGGAATTCGTCATTTGGTTGTGTGACTTGATTCACAGCTTGTAGTACTACAACTAATTAATATCTACTCCATTCGAAGTCCTACTTTGTTACGGGTGTATTTGTGAATTCGCCTCTTGGAACGATATTTTGATCACATTGAATATCATCATATTCCTATATGTATTAATACATTAACAGATGCATTGGCTAATTATGTATTGGACAAACATTTAAATCATTTATCAATCAAACACATTAAAATCCACACAATATAAAGTAAACCGGTAGACGCCATCTGTATATATAACGATCAAAAGAGTTTGTTTTTTACAAAAAGTTTGTCTGAAGACCAAAATATAAAAAATGGAAGCTTATAGCTTCTAAAATGTGGCGTCACGGATGACGTTCATGGTAACACATAACTGCCCTAGCAACCCTATGGAGCAGTCGACCCATAGCTGTTGAAACTCCTACAGTGTGACGTTGATCACGTCGTGGAATCTCTTCCAGGGTCATATCTGGAATGTCTGCTGTCAGACCCTCTAAATTCTACTCCACAACCTGATAATCTTCGGTATACTGTGGTACTGTTGCTGCTATCTCTCCTCGTTGCTAGATAGGAGAGGTGCCAGGAAGTCTATATGGTCCAACATCTGTGTTATCAACAAACATTTTTTGTTATTCTTCTGATAAATACATAAAAAAAAACATTTAAATATGATTAAAATTCAAAAACATTTAAAAAGGAGAAAATGCGTGTACTTCTTACCGAGGTATCTCCACTGAGCATCCTCAGGTAGTGCTATATCTAGATCTCCTCGGAAGTCCAACCCGGCATAGGCATAGTCATCGACCATCAGCATCTGGTTTTGGAGCCAGTCAAAGAAAATACTGTCATACTTGATGATTGGTCCTGCCACGTGCCGGGCCATGAGCCGACACCACCTCAACATCCTTCGATCCCTAGGACCCGGTAGGTTCCATTCGACCTGTAGTCGAAATATGGGGACCCTCTCAAGGAAGAAGGACACTAGTAAAGATCCATACCCAAATTGTTTTAATTCACCGCGCCTTCATTTGGTTAATTCCCTTTTGATACTGCAAAGCACAGCATCTGCCCAGTTAAATACTCGGGGCTTAGTACACTCGATGGCATACTGGAAGTAGCTCTGTAATGCCATATGCGGAGCAGCACTCCCGTCCATTCGATCTATAGTAAAGAGGATCGTGTGGAGGGTCAAGTCTTGTACCCCCAGATAGCAACTTTCCCCTTTTTCCGCTCATCCTCAGGTACACAATATTGGTTGCAGTATTCACTCATTGTTAATCCACCGCCTCTACTACAAGTCAGGCTGACATGATACCCGTGCCTGGATAATCCGGTCAAGAAATATATKTCCTCAATGTCGATGGACAATGTATGAGCTCCTACATTGAAAACTTATTGATCTGGATCCCACATACGGATCAAGAACTCCAGTAGTCTGACTTGGGCTCTCATGCCCAGGATGCGAAAGTATTTTAAGAGCCCACAATCTCTTAATGAAGCTATAGTGGGAGGATGATTCTCGGCATTTGCATTATCTTCCTCATGTTCTCGTTCTCACCACTCAAGCACCATGTTTGTGTCTATTTATCTGCACAATGAACATACAAGGAGGATTAATGATTTTGATCATGATCTAAAACTTTTTCATTGGCTAAATATTTAGAAAATTTTTTAGTTCTACGCTGCTCGCAGGTGACTTATTATACATAGTGTGAACACCTCGCAGGTGGCTCAAGGCTCACCTGTGAGAACACATCATTTTCGCAGGTCCCGTATGGGCTGCCTGCGAGAATGCTTATGCGCATGTAGGGTTCAAAAAACCACTTGAAAATGAGAAACTAACCAATGAAATTTAAAATTTAAACCATGAAAATGTCAAGAATCGATGGCTTACCTTAATGCTGCAGACGGCTCGTCAAATGATCTCTTGTAGCTCCTGGAAATCAACGCCGAATTCGAAGGGTAAAAAGGGGGTTTTGAAACTCAATAGTGAAAATATGAAATGATATGGTAAAAATGTGTATTTACTCATTTAAATTACTTTTTACTATGTTATTTTTGGGTTTTTATGCTTATCTATTGTTTAAACCTAATCCCTATTATTTAGATGAGTGTAATGACTTGCAGGTGTGATAAAGTTGATAACTCAACAAGGGTATGGACATATTTTTTCTTTGTTATGGCGTGTTTATGATTGTTTTTAGGGTTTTTACATAAAACCTCGAGCGTCATTTTTATCCGTTCTTACGCTCGTCAACATAAGAGAATGTGATCGAGCATAGTTTTATCTTTTTTTCGGGCTCATAAGGTTATACGGAAAAGGAAACCCCCTGGAGTCCTCTTTAAGCTCTTTTTATACTCTCTAAACATGAAAAGATCATCGAGCGACCTTGCTATTTTCACGCTCGCTAAAGTATTTGAAGTACACGTCTGGTGAGCAATAGTTTATCTCTTTTTTGGTCTCGTCCAGACTATTTTACGAAAAAGGAACTGAGAGAGTTCTCGTTTAAGTGTTTTTCCAAACTCTATAATCTTGAAAAACCTTCGATTTTACTATCTCTGGACTCGTTAAACAAACATTGACAGACCCGTGATGGGACCGAACCACTCCTTCTTAGGGTTCGTTAAAAATACTCTGAGGGACTTGTCTGAAGGATGAGCTTATATCAACAAGCATATGTGATCCTCTTCAAGCTTGTGTAAAAATAAAGAGGTACTTTCTAGAAATGGTGGGGAGAAATTTGGGAAAGGGATATGTTTTCGTATTGATTGGCAGTAAGTGTCGCTCTTGAACATGACACCCCCTATTCATCATTTGAAGCCAGTTTGGGAAATCCATTTGTCTCTCTTTTGATGAATTATAAGGTCATTCCATGTGTCATCTTTGGGTCAATGTTGCCAAATCATTGGTCGTGTCATTCATATGTTCAAGAGAAGTCCATCTGAAACCTATATTGAGTCTGCCATCTGTAGTTATCCATTCTCTCCGTGTCGGCCTTCCCTGTGTCTAGCCCAATTGCAACATGCTCTGTTTCACTTTCAAACTCAGTTACTCATTTCATGTCATTGATGGGGGATACATCAAGGCCCTCTTGTGACGAGTCTTGTTCCTTTGACTTCAGATCATTATCTGAAATCAAGACTTAGAAATTATTTAGTACCTTGGAGCTTGCATGCCTCAATGACAAGTTTCCTCGCCTTCGATAGTGGGTTTACATCATTGACCCCTGATCGAAAGATTCCATCGAATTTTTGACATAAACTCATTTATTCATAGTTGATGGATTGTACTATGGTACCTTGGGAGTCATTGACATCAATGGTGATTTCCCTCGCACTTGTTAATGGTTACATCAATGATCGGTAATCAAGTGGTTTCTACCATGTTCGACTTGAACACATGTAATCACATGGTTAGATTCGTACTTTGGGTGACKAGATTGAAGACCCTAGATTTTATCTTTGAGGTCCAAGTTGCGATGGAGTATGTATACTTTATGACACATAGATCCACTRTGTATGTTTCGTGGCTATGTCATCTTGATTTGAAAATTTTTGCATAGATCCACAGTGTATTCAGGTGGMTATGCTATATGTTGATGGCATGGATCCACARTGTATGATTAGTGGCCATGACCCATGTCTATAATTTCATCAGTCTGTGATCTGAGTATGGGAATTCCTACCTCATAATTGGTATATATGATATTTTTCATATGCTTGGTTGTTCGCAGGTTTCCGATTAGATGTGCTCCTGGTTCTCGACACACACATGCAGCTTACAAAGTATATCGGCTGTCACTAGTTCCAACATCATACTTTGGGGGGAATTTTGTTACCTATAATTTTGGTCGTCATGATGATGTATTGATAATGGTATACTCAGGCTCTTCATTAGAACTTTCTCCTGAGAAAAGTTACCTTCATCTCTTTTCAGAAATCACAGTTTTGAGGAAGGTTCGCAGGCTGTCAATACATTTTCCTGCGAGAATGTATCATTCTTGCAGGCTGCCTTAAGCCAGGTGCAAGAAGTTTGCACTGTGCCTAACTATTAGGGTGCGAACACTTTATAAAGAAGGGAAAAGGATGAATTCTTGAAGCTTCTAAAAGGGAATCTTCTAGAAGGATGAGATGGCATTCGAATGGTTATCTAAGTACTGGATTTCTTGATATTTTGGGATCATTCCTATCCAAGTAACTAAATCATTCTCTCCTATATATTGAGGGGATTCTCATGGAAAAAGTTAGAATCAAACTAGCAAGAGATTTATTGGAGAAGTAGTGAAAGACTGTGTGAAGGACTGATGCTACAGTAGCTAAGAACTCCAGCAAAGTTATCAAAAGTGGTTGATCTTCTTCATACAAGTGAGCAATTGTGTGTGTCAGAACCAGGAGCCATCAAAATGAGGTTTGCAACATCAAGGCTCAGGTTGTAAGCTTTTCTTTCTATCAATTTAATACAGTAATATGTCTCTTTCCCATAAAGAAAATGTCACTTTATTGTATAACTCCTTGATCATATACTTAGATTGATTATTGAATATGTTGAGTTGTCTTCACTTCAATTGGTTTGTATTGTTGTGGTCTTGATAGAAAAAGGGCATTGGAGTAAAGCTGGAACAACAAAGACCCAAGGAAGCGATCACAAGGTACGCTCATGATTCTTGCCTCCTAGTTCATTCAATAGTCTAAATCTAGGGAAAGAGTATTATTCTGTCCTTCTTTGTTCTAGATCCAGGTGGATCTAGGGAGATCGGTTTGTGACCGCACTTACAGATTAATCCTAAAACAAGTAGTGAAATTCTTCACATGTGTAAAGGTCAGACATAAATCTTATGAGTGTCTAGACAAAAAGAAAGAAGGTGGTGAGACTCACATTGCCGAAGCACAAAGGCAGAATGTTGAGGCAAAATATGCTGAAGGCGGAAGATCATTGATGATGCGAAAAGTTCTCTTAACACTAGAGAAGGAGGTGGAGAGTTCAGTCCAAAGAAACAGACTTTTTCAGACCGCTTGCAAGACCAAAGACTGGGCATGCAAAGTCATCATGGATAGTGGTATCAAAGATAATCTCGTTTCTACAGAGATGGTAGAAAATCTTGAGTTGGAGATGATTGAACATCCAAGCCCATACAGAGTTTTGTGGCTACAAAAAGGACATYAGGTAAATGTCACTAAACAATGTTTAGTTGAATTTAASATAGGAGGGTATAAAGATGAAATACTCTGTGATGTTATTCCCATGGATGTTTGTYATCTATTGTTGGGTAGACCATGGMAATATGATAGAAATGTGATTCATGATGGGAGAAAGAACACATACACCCTAGAGAAGAATGGGAGAACTCACATGTTGTTTCCGATTAAGGACAAAGAGGTGAAACCTGAATTAAGCAACACTGTACTTCTCATGAGTGGGAAGGAAATTCTTACAGAGGTTAATAAGAAGGAGGAACCACAATTCGTTGTGGTTAGGAAGCCTAAAATTGTTTTAACTAGTACAAGGGTAGATGATTTACCGGAAGAGATTCAGGAGTTGTTGGAAGAGTTTGCTGACATAGTAGTGGATGAACTACCTCGTTCGTTGCCACCGATCAGAAGTGTGAGTCATCATATTGATCTCATACCCGGAGCTAGTTTTCCAAATAAAACAACATATAGATTGACGCTGCAGGAGAATGAAGAGGTCAAAAGACAGATCCAGGATTTAATGGACAAAGGATTGGTTAGAGAAATCTTGAGTCTGTGTGTTGTTCCGACAGTGCTTAGTGCAAAGAAAGACGGAGGCTGGAGGATGTGTACTGACTCAAGAGAAATTAAAAAGATTTCCATTAGGTATAGATTCTCATTGCCAAGAATGGATGATTTGATGGATTGCTTGAGTGGGGCCAATTTTTTTTCGAAGATTGATTTGAAAAGTGGATATCACCAAATTCGTATGAGGGAAGGAGATGAATGGAAGACAACCTTCAAGACTAACGAAGGGTTGTATGAAGGGATTGTTATGTTGTTTGGCTTAATGAACATGCCAAGTACCTTCATGAGGTTGATGAATTAAGTCCTGAAGGATTTCATCAGAAAATGTGTCATTGTGTATCTGGATGACATATTGATTTTCAGTAAAAGAGAGGCAGAGGATATGAAACATTTGGCTACAGTGATGCGGAGGCTACAACAAGAGAAGCTGCTAATAAATATGAAGAAATCCTCATTCATGAAAATAGAGCTCACTTATTTGGGGTTTGTTATTTCTGCAAACAAGTTGAAGATGGACCCAGATAAGGTGGAGGTAATTAAGAATTGGCCATCACCGAAGAGTATATTTGAGGTGAGAAGTTTTCATGGATTGGCTAGTTTCTACAGGAAGTTCATTAGGAATTTCAGTGGAATTAGTGCACCGATGATGGACACAGTGAAGAAGAGACACAAGTATTTTCACTGGACAGAAGAGGCTGAGAAAAGTTTTAATTTGCTAAAAAGGAAAATCACGGAACAACCAATTTTGGTGTTGTCGGATTTTAAAAAGACATTTCAGGTAAAATGTGATGCAAGTGGATTTGCAATAGGGGCAGTCTTGAGACAAGAAGACAGGCCGATAACATACTTCAATGAGAAGTTGAATGAAGCAAAAGTGAAATACTCCACGTATGACAAGGAGTTCTATGCTATTATTCAGGCATTGAAGAAATGGAGACACTATTTGATTCCTAAGGAGTTTGTCTTATATAGTGACAATCATGCTTTGCAATTTGTGACTCAACATGAGAATGATTTGCAATTTTTGACTCAACAGGAGAAGTTGAATCAAAGGAATGTTAAATGGGTTAAATACATGAAGAACATTACTTTTGTAACTAAGCATATTTCTGGAACTGCTAACAAAGTTGTTGATGCTTTGAGCAGGAAATGTTTGTTGTTGCAGGAGTTCAGAGTCAAAACACTGGGTTTTGATGATCTCAGGGACACGTATAGAGATGATCCAGATTTTAAGGAGGCATATGAAGCAGCTGAGAATCCAATTCTCAGAGATAGAATCCAATGGACAGAGTACATGATCCAGGAAGGATTGCTATTCAAGGGTAATCAACTTTGTATTCCAAAATGCTCCATCAGGGAGAATTTGTTGAAGGAGAAACATAGTGGAGGATTGGCCAGAAATTTCGGTCATGAAAAGACATTCTCAAAGTTAAACGAGTCATATTTTTGGCTAGGAATGAGAGCAGACGTCAAAAGATTCATGGATAGATGTAAAATTTGTCAGCATTCAAAAGGGAAGAGGCAGAATGCAGGCTTATATCAACCGGTACCCATACCTGAGAGGCTGTGGGATGTGGTAAGCATGGACTTCATATTGGGGCGGCCAAGAACACAAAGAGGGTTCAACTCGATCTTTGTAGTGGTAGACATATTTTCTAAGATGGCACACTTCATA
>JASDQU010106629.1:8802-18825 GCA_032191745.1 Picea mariana | reverse complement strand
GGATCAGAATTTCTCTGATATTCAACATCTCAGATTTGTACCCTTACAAAGCTGAGGAAGTAGAAGAAGGTAGTGAACAACCAGAGGTTTAGTGGAATAAACAGATACCATTTGTAGAGAAGCCATAGATGGAAAGCATACTGGAAAAAAGAGTTAGCAAAAGGACTAGAAGAAGAGAATATTTTGAATACTTGGTCAAGTGGAAGGGACATCCAGTTGAAGATGCCAGCTGGGAGAATGAAGCAGAGATCTAGAAGCATGGATATACCGTGCGAGAGCTCATGGATAGGAGCCCATGAAATTTTTCAAGCGAGGGAGTATGATGCAAGAGCATCGCCAACAACAAGCGAGCATGGGACAAACGCTTAACGCATTTTGGCACATGATGAATTGTTTGAAATGTTTTGAAGTTGGATGTGCCAAACTTAAATGTAATAGTTAAGAAAGGGCGTACTTGTAGATTGTAATCAGACCTTGAGTGTCTCGCTCTCGTCTGAAGGACTAAGAGGCGTTTATGCTAGTAAATGTAAGTAGGTAGCTTTGAATTCTTAAATTAGACAGTTTTAGGAGCCGGAGGGAAAACAGATATAGACACCCTCACTTGTATCATTGTAATATTAGCAGCATAATCAATCAAGGGAGCATAGAGAAGAAGAAGTAGAAATCTATGTAGAAGAACCCATGTATAGAAGTTCTGAGATTAATATATGAAGCTTTGATTCAGACTCATGGTGTTCAAATACTTTCTGTGTATGCATGATTGAATGTTATGCTCATGATTGTTTACTCTCTGTTGTGCATTTTCTTTGATGTGTGAATGCATGATTTCATATTTAATTTCTAAAATATTAAGAGAGGGAGAGTAAGGAATGAGTTTCAATTGTTTCTCTGTCTGAGCAAGAGTTTTCCTGCAAGGAGTGCAGTGAAACTATCCACAAGGTGTACATTGACAGAAGTTAGAGTTCATCTCTGCAAGCTCAGGAGGGATAACATTGTTCTCATTATCACATAAGTGCAAGTTAGGCACATAAGCCGTGCAAGGAGTGTACAGGCCAAGTGAAGTCTCAGAGTTACAACCTGAGCAAAAATGTTGAGAGACTGTTGCTGCAAAGAGAGTGCACAGAGTCTAAGAATTCAAATACTTGGAGTGTATTTGAAGAAGTGCCACATGGAGTGTGCGCAGGAAATTTTCCCAAAGGAATTGAGGATTTTTCAATCAAGCTCAGGAGGGATAGATTCTTTGAAGTTGTCAAAGAGAATATCAAGAGGGCTAGTGCCTTGAAGTATTGTAAGAAGGCACAGTGACATTGTTTTGCTGGTGGACAAGTTTCATGAAGGCATACTTTTTCATTTCGCAGGAGTTGTTAAGGAGGCATTAGATGGTCGAAATTCTCTGTATAGAATTTGCAAAGTCCTAAGAGTCATCAGATCTTGTAGAGGAGCAAGAAGGGTTATGGAGCATGTCTTTTTAAATTGAAGCTCAGAAGAAATAGCGTCGTAGGATCTGAGCCAACAAGGGTCGTTTGATCATTCACGAAAATCTCATTTAGGGGTTTCGTGGGTTGAAGAGCCAAAGCTTAGCATCAAGATTCGCGAAGTCGCGAAGTCTGAAACTCCAAAAAGGCGGGAAGTTCTGTTCTGGGACCCATGTTGACGACATGTCGGAATTTCATCATTTTGGCATATCAGTGGATAGGAAGTCGAGACTTTTGTCCCAAAAGTCCCGAAGTCCTCAAAGGCGAAGTCATGAAACCATGAAAGAATCTGAGTCATCCATTAGAAGGAGGACATGTGTTGCAAGATCATGCATATCGAGGATTCGGACATTGAAGGTCAGAAAGGGAATTCCTTTCACTTTGCGAGTGGTGAAGTCGTGAGAGAATCGCAGCCATCCATTGGAGGAGGACAAATGGCAGAGATCAAGGGATCTCGCGAGCTTGGAGGTTAGCAAGGTGAGAGCCCAGGAGTTGGGTGCTCCAAGTCACGAGTGGAGAAATCACGAGGAGCGAGGATAGCCATTGGATCTAGGTCACGGAAGGATCGTTGGATCAAGAACCCCATTGCATATCGCGCATTCGGGGTTTGGAGGTTGAAAGGAGTCTCTTTTGACATTAGAAGTTGTAAAGTGCTGAGAGCTGAGGCACGAAGGAAACACGTGCTAGACCCATAAGGTGGGCTCGAGAAATAGAGAGGTGGACACGTGTCTTCTAGTGGAAGGAGTCAACACTCCATTGATTTTCTCGCGTCTTGGGGATTCACGAGATAAGAGCACGAGAGCTCGACATTGAAACTTGCGAAGTCGTGAGTAGCGAGATTGCGAGGAGAAAAGTCAACATCACTTCTCGAGGTTTTGTGAAAGGAAGGTGTCAAGGTTGGACGTTGAAACTCGTGAAGCGGTGAGTAGTGAGAGGAGCTAGTGTTAATCCTAGCCGATGGTCATGCAGGGAAGGCACTAATAAAGGAAGAGCTATACCCATTTCTTGATCTCGGGTATCGCAAGATTGAGAAGGAAGAGTCAGGAGTCACGACTCATGAACTAGCGAGTGGCGAGTTGCGACAAGCACCTTTGGAATTGGGCCTTGATCATAGAATTATGGTCGCACGGAGAAGGCGGAGCTCACGCCTAGTGTTGTTCGCACAGGGGAGCTTCCCGAAGGACCTGTGGATCGATAATTCGTGATTCTAGCAGGGAATCAGAAGAGCCAATTCGGCTCGAAAGAAGATAAAGAACGATCCTATGAGTGGATCTCGGCCCAAGGGCTGATAGGTCTATGTCACTCATAAATGTCAACAGTGACCTTTGTTAGTAGTTTTCATTTGTTTTTAGATGACAAAAGTGAATTTTTCAATCAGACAAGTATAGATGAGACATTTCTCAACTAGAACCCACTGCCATCAAGCATGTTCAGTACTCTAGTGGGGTAKTTGTGATAATTAGTGAGAGACATCCTTTCCCCAGGMAAAATGCCCCATTGCCAACAGGCATGTTCAGTACCATGATATGTTTGCCTAGTCATACCACAGATCAGTACCTGCTACCAGCATACCTATTCAGCATCCCGGTGGGTTAGTCTCTTAAACCCTTTTTCCATTAGAGGCTTCTTGTCCATAGTCACCTATTTCGGTTTTTATTAAGGAGTTCTTTTTCATGGTGATAGGGGAGGCTCATATAAAAACCTTTTTACAGGCTAGGATGGTATTGGGTTAGAAGGTGTATTCTCTTATTTGAATGTCTTTAAATATTTGTCTGAAGGACAAATAAACTTATGTATGCATATTATTTCTTTAGAGCGATCCAGATGTATAATTTTGTCTGAGTTTGTCCATAAGAGAATGACCTAAAGTTACCTTAGGGTACTGATACATCCTCTTCCATAAAAAATTTCCTAGTGTACTCATGACAGGGAGTGTTCATATACTCATATGTGAAACTTTAGTAAAGATGATCCAATGAATACTATTGTAGTTTAGTTAGGGTGAGATAGTTACTTGTAGGCTAATATATTTTTTTATCCCTTTAATCATGATGAAATACTGGATAAAGGCAACCTCTAGACTTTGAAGCAGATTATGCATGGTTCTTTTAGGAATCATAGGTAAGGATTATGTCTTCTTTATCAAGAAAAAGAAACAAAAGAAATTAAAATACTTCCTTCTAGCCAGCAACAGAGCCAGAAGAAACTAAGAAATCTTACTTTTAGTTAGCAACAGAACCAAAAGAAATTAAAGATTATTCCTTTTAGCTAGCAACAGAACCAAAAGAAATTAAAGATACTTCCCTTTAGTCAACAACAGAAACAAAAGAAATTATTTCTTTATAAGGGCTGCCATTTGATGTTGCATTCAACTTCTTGGTTCCATCTTAAGTGGTTACTGCATGGCTTCATACTTCATATTAATTGTCATAAGATTTTGAAATATGTGTAGCATTCCTTTGTCAATTAGATGATGTTTCCTAATAGTATCGTATAAGTACCAGACTTCGGGTACCAGACTTCTGGTACCGGACCAACACAGAACTGCTGGTACCGGACTAGAACAGAGTATTGTTGATTCCTACAAACTGATGTTTAGCAAGTTCATGAAGGATCAAATAAATTATAGAAATCTACTTACAAAGATCAAATGCGAAAGTAAAAACAAAAGGAGGTAAGAATTCATTGTTACCTTCATCTTATTAGCAAAACACAATCCACACCTATGTACAAAAGTTTTTAAAAGTAAACCAATCAATCAATCTGGATCAGTAGGAAGGTCTCCTTCTTTACCGATCACCTGCATATCTGAATTTTGTAGTAAACAAGTCAGAAATTCTTCTTTTGACAGGGGTTTGTTATAAATTCTCAACCGATGACCATTCACAAGTAGCGGAGTCTGATGTTTGTCAATTGTCTTTATCATAATTGAAACATTATCATAGACAATGTCAATTTCGTAAGGTCCCATCCAACGAGTAGTTAACTTACCTTTGAAGTTCTTGAATATACTGTCATACAATAGGGCCCAATCTCCTTGTTGAAAAATTTTCTTTTTGAGATACTTGTCATGCCATTTTTTTCTTTGCTCTTGAATGAGGGTGGTTATTTGAAGTGCTTCCTGCCTAATTTTGTCCAGCTCATTAAGTTGTAAGAGTCTTTATTGTTGGGATTCATCCAAGTTCATGCCAACTTGTACTATAGTCCTGAAGGTTTTGATCTGGAATTATATGGGGAGAAGCACCTGCTTCCCATATACCAACTTGTAAGGTGTATGTCCTGTTGTATTCCTCTAGGTGATTCTATAAGCCCATAAGGATTCTAGTAATCTGTCAACCCAATCCTTGTGGTGTAGTTGTACTGTTTTGGTGAGAATGGACTCAATAACTTTGTTGGTAGATTCTACTTCTCCATTTTCCTATGGATGGTAGGGTGTAGATTTCATGTGTTTGATTTGGTACTGTTCTATAACATCTTTGACTAGATTAGAGGTAAATTGAGTCCCCTGATTAGTCACAATTTCTCAAGGTACACCAAATCTAGTAAAGATGTCATTAAAAAGGAAATCTACCACTGATTGTTCACTTGCAGCTGGTAAAGATTTTTCTTCAACCCACTTAGTACCCACTTAGTCACATAGTCAGTACATACAAGCATATACTTTTTCTTTTTAGATGCAGGGTTAATGGGCCCTACAAAATCTAATGCCCATTTCTCGAAAGGCTCAATGACTACTTGGGATTGAAGTGGCATTTGGTCTTGTGCAGTAGGCTTACCCATTCGTTGGCATTCATCACAATTGGATACATATGTTTTAGCATCTTTGAAAATATGAGGCCAATAATAACCAGATTGCAGAACTTTATAAGCAGTCATTTTGTCTGCGAAGTGTCCTCCACAAGGACCATCATGGAAAGCTTGAAAAATATCATGAATTTCATCTTCCATTACACATCTCCTGATTACCAAATCTGGTCCTATTTTGTAGAGACAATCATCGTGCCACATGTAGTTTTCAGTTAGCTGAATTACTTTATGTTTTTCTCTAGGAGACAATTTCTGAAGCATCTTCCCTGTCACAAGATAGTTAGCTACATCTGCATACCAAGGGGTGAATGAAGAAATACCAAACAAATTTTCATCGGGGAATTTATCATCTACTAGTGCGTTATCTCCCAGATGAATCATTCTAGATAAGAAATCATCCACAAGATTATCCTTACCTGGTCTATCAATAATATTGATATTAAACTCTTGTAATAATAACAACCATTTTGTAACTCTAGGGTTTTTTATAGGTTTTTTCATTAATAATTTGATGGTTGAATGATTAGTATGTACAAAATCTTGATATCCTGTAATATAGTGTCTAAATTTATTGATAGCATGAACTACAACTAACAATTCTTTTTCTGTGACCGTGTAATTAACTTATGCTGGGGACAGATTTTTATTGACAAAGTAAATAGCATAAGGCTTTTGATTTTACCTTTGTCCAAGAACTGCTCCAAGGGTTGTTTCTGAGGCATCAGTATAGATATGAAGAGGAAGGGACCAATTTGGTCCTCTTAATACAGGGGTAGTTGACAATTTCTATTTCAGAATCTCAAAAGAAACTTGGCATTCATCATCCCAATTAAATTAGGCTTATTTAGATAATAACTTGAATAAAGGGGTAGCTAAGCTTGTGAAATTGGGAATGAATCTTCTATAGTAGCCAACATTCCCTAAAAAGCTGTGAACTTCCTTTTGTGAGGAAGGTATTCTGATTTGTGTGATAATATGAATTTTCGCAGGATCAATTCTCATTCCAAATCCAAAGATATGATGTCCCAAAACAATACCTTCAGTGAGCATCATTTTTTATTTTTTATTACTTAGGGAAAGATTAGTTTCCTTACACCTAATCAAGACTTTTTTCAGACTAGTCAAAGCTCCCTGGAAGTCATTTCCATGGACTGTAAAGTTGTCCATGTAGACTTCTACGCAAACGTTGGTCAAGTCAGAGAAAATGGCTAGGAAAACCCTTTGAAAAGTAGTTGGGGCATTGCAAAGTCCAAAAGGAAGGACCCTATAAGCATAGGTTCCCCATGGGAAGGTAAAAGTGGTCTTCTCTTGGTCTTCGGGCGCTATTTGTATTTGGTTATAACCACTAAACCCATCTAGGAATGAAAAATACTTCTTTCCGGACAAGGTATCCAACACCTGATCAATAAATGGTAGGGGAAAATAATCCCTATGGGTGGGTTTGTTTAATTCCCTGAAGTCTACACATATTCTCCACTTACCATTTTTATTGGGAACTATGACAAGTGGAGATACCCATTGACTATCTGAAATGGGGTATATGAGATTGGATTTTAGGAGTTTTTGCAATTCTTCTTTTACAAGATCTTTGAGGGATGGATTCATCCTTCACTGAGGTTGTTTAACTGGTCTAATTTGGTCATTAGTGTAAATATGATGTGTGCATGTGTCAGGGTGAATTCCTTTCATGTCTGCATAATCGCATGCAAAGGCATCAAATTGTCTTTCGAGCATTTCAATTACTTGTGTATTTTGTTCTGGTTCCAAACTAGAGTTGATATAAAAAGGTTTTCCTGGGCTAATATCAACAAGTTCAGTACTTTCTTCCTTCTCTAAGGAAGCTGGTGATAAAGTGTATAATTGAGTGATATCAGGGTGCCAAGTTTGTTGAAATTTGGAACTGAATATGTGTGACAATTCTGCAAAGGACCTAGGATATTCAATGCAGTTTGTATCAGCAAAAAATAAACTTAAGACTTGTTCATCTTATTGTTCTTGCATTCCTCTTACTTGTTCAAGTGTTAATAGGGGTCTGATGCAATCTTCCTCTCCATAAGGGTTTTCTAGCCAAACAGGTATTTCTTGTGTCGACTGGGAAGGAGGGAAGAGAACAAGTTTTTGGATATGTGTACCATTGGATATAGTCATATCGCCAGACTGACAGTTGATAAAGGCATCTGCTGTGGCCAGTTTGGGGCAGCCAAGAACCACAGGGTGTCCTATTTTGGAGGATGATTTAGAGTAGATGACTAGAAAGTCTACTGGGTATTCCCAAGAAGCTAGAGTGATTGTGATATCATCTAAACTTTCTGCAGGGATAATGAATGACTTATCTGTCAATTATATCATGGTTTAGGTTGGTCTCAACTGGTTGATTTGCATTTTTGCATAGTGTCAAAAGGAATTAGATTAATTGTTTCACCCAAATCAATGAGTGCGTTTGGTAAGGAAATACCATTAATTTCAATAGTGACTACTGGATTCCTAGGGTCATTATATTTATATGGCATTTCAGAAATAAATTCAAATAATTGTCCTACTACCTGAACAAGGGGAGGTTCCTTCTTCTTCCTTCCTGGTTTCTTAATACAAATATCCCTTATTATTTTGGCATATATGGGGATGTCTTTGATGGCTTGAAACATAGGTATTTTTATACATACATTTCGTAATTCATCCTCTATATATTTGTGCAAGGGTGGGTTAAGTTTTTTTACTAATAGTCTTTCGGGGTAGGGTGGAAGATTAACTTGTTGAGGTACTCCTACGGACTGAGAAGTGATTGGAATAGGAGGGGAAGTCTCTTCTTCTACAGGGGTGGTTTGAGTGTTTTCTTCCTCAGAATGTTTATCATTTTCTTCCCGAATTACTACTTCAGGATTTGATTGATTTATAGCTTTCCCTGATCATATTTGAATTTCATAGGTGGGAAAGGTTTGAAATTTTTCATTCTGCATAGGGTGGGTGGGTTGATTATTGGGGTTAGGGATTGGCTGGGCAAGGATTGTTGTTAGTATAGGAGGGTTGTGGGCATATTGGTTTTGTGGATATTGATTGGAATTTATAGGTACTTGTTACTGTTGGTTAGGGTTTTTCTACTGTATAGGAGGTGGAAGTAAAGCTTGTATCTGTGGTGGGTTAAATCCAAGTAGTAATTGGGAAATGTTTGCAGGATACTATGGATATGTAGGGTAAGAGGAATTACCATACACAAGTCCCCTCCAACCTTGTTGCCAAGGTTGAGTTTGAGGTTGCTGAGGTGTCCATTGTGGATAGGAAATTGGGGAAGGACCCCATTGTTGTTGTTGATACTGTGCATTAGGGTCATAAAATGCATTGGGGTTTTGTGATCTCCAAGGTCTTCTGGAAGGATATGATTATTTTTGTGAGATTCCTCCTCCCCTATACATGGATTGTAGCTCAAGCAAAGTTGGAAACTTAGATGTGGGGTGCTCTAGAGTACACAGGCCATAGATTTCTATGACATTTAATGTGCATTATTTCTCACCGTGCTTCTTTCGACATCTAGGACAAAAAATTGCTAAAACAACCTCTTCTTCTTGTTTCTTTTTCAGTTTTAGAGTATCTAACTGGTTTTTGATTGTGCTCAAGATGTCTATTTTAAAGTTCTCCAGTAAGCTTCCTAACTCAATTCTGGTGACAGACCCTGAGCTTTGTCTTGTATTTCTGCTAAAAGAATCTCTTGGTGCTTTGCCTGTTTTAGCTAGTCCTCTTGAGTATCTTCTATAGTAATCTGCGATCTCTGAAAAAGGATTTTGGTGCACATCTCCTGAACTTAGCAAGTTTAAAAATTCTATGCATTCATCTCTAATGCCTTTCAAAAATACAGTTCTTACTGCAGCTGGGTCTGTGGTGAATAATTTTGATTTCTGGTAGTTGTATAAGAACCTTTCTAAGTAGTCTTCAGGGATTTCATATTCTGTTTGTTGCATTTTAAAAATGTCATTTTTAGAATTATCCTTACAATAGTCTTGGTATTTCCATAAGAATGTATCTTTCATCTAATCCCAAGAGAGAATTGTATTTTCTCCTAAGCTCATGAACCATCTTAAGGCTGAATCTTTCATTGTGGCAGGGAAGAGCTTAAGTTTCTGGGCATCATCTGAGTAGTTCTATCTTCTACATAATATGTCAAAATTGAATAAAAATAAGTCTGGATCTTCAGTTGACATACCTTTGAAAGTGGGTAATGATGATAGTGGGATGTTTTTCATGCTGATGTTTCTGGAAATATCCAAGATTGGAAACCCAAAGGTCTCAGTTTTAGTGGCTTCATTTCCTTCTTCTTCTACCATTTCTCTAGGTGTTCCTCCTCCACTGATGGATGGTTCATAAATTGGGTTTTGTGTGTCTCCTTCAGCAGACTCACATTATGTTTTCCCCAATACTGATTCTTCCATTTTAGGTTCTTATTTTGGAGCCTCACTGTCTCCCATTGAACTTTCTCCTGTTGGAATTTTTCCTGCACCAGTGTTAGTTGGATTAGTGGGGGGGGTTTTTTTTGAATATTTAGAGCTTACAAATCTACCTTTATTATCTCTATATCTATGCATAAAATGGAAATTTGATTCTTAACTGAATTGAAAGTCCTAATTCTATCTAGAAAGTAAGAAGGCGACTTGGCTTCGGAGAACCCCACTCTAGTGGTCGCATGGCTCTTCGCTTATGTCTTAAACGTTTTATCCTCCTCCCTCAAGTAGCCTTTAAAATCATTCAAAAA
>JASDQU010106628.1:79517-90178 GCA_032191745.1 Picea mariana | reverse complement strand
ATATATATATATAGTACAGTACTATCACTGAGAGTTTCCAAGTCTGCAAATACATCACATAATAAAATATTGTGAACATACATTCAAACTACTGCATAAAGCAGTGGGTCAAGTTGTCTAACAACTATGATAAAAACCAACTATGTCGTTTTTTGAAAATATCTTAGTGGCCACCATGTGAAGCTTCCTTCCAGCTCTTTCAAATGGACAAATCCTTCTATTTTGTCATCATAAAGAAGGGGTATGTTTCTTGTGACCTTTATAATATTTACATTTGCATCTATTGATCCACTCAATTTAAATCCATGTATAATATATATTGAGTGAATCCACCCAATGCCCATAGGATCATTGTCATATGGATCCAACACCTTTACTTTATCACCTTCTTGGAGTTTATGATCAACACATTTTTGCAAAAACAAAAAGAAATACACATTAAATTGAGATATGAAAAATCCTAAAACAACAATTATGTTCTAATATTTAGCACTCACCTCGAGTTCAACACCACTATGAATGTGTTGCACATGGTTGTCAGGTTCAACATGATCACTGCCAATATTGAAATTGGGTAGTTTTCCTATCGCTTTGATATAACTTTGTATGTGGTTTCATCATGCAAAAAAAAACACAAGATTTAAAAATATGAATCAAGGAATGCAAGCTATAAACTTTTATCCAAAAGAACATGTTAAGCATGAATAATGACAACACATTAGTACATGTGTCATGATTTGAAGAGTTTGAAATGTTGTTATAGCCTGTCATATTTTCACCAAGCCCTTGTTGCTATCCTTAGTTAACACTGTGTTATTATTTTGATATACAAGAGAAGGCTTGTGTTCCCTATAGGTTATGACACCGTGAAAGAAAACTCACTATAAAGTTACAATAACACATGAGATTTTAAGCAAGAGCTCCTACATTCTACAATAAATGACAATAGTTAGAAGAAAAAAAAAAGTGTCTTTCCCAAAATGAATCTCTTTACCTTGAGGATGTCTAGATTAAGAAAATTGAGTCCCCTGGAAGTCTCCCTAGTCAAAGTACCCAACCCAGTCATATTGAGGATTCAATAGTCTCATTCATGCAGAAATCCTAAAAACAAGCACGTTCTCTATCCCTATAACTCTTTCTATATACCCCTCAATCACTAGATAAGGAATTGCCAACTTATCCTTAGATCAATACAAGCAACACCAATCATCATGGTTTGGAACAAAACATCATTTAATCTCAAGACAAATTGATTCTTTTTTATGAGATGAAAATTCTATCATTGAGTGTTCAAATCATATAATTTAATGGGGGGTTGAGATCAGAAAGAAGGGATCCGGGAATAGATATGGACAAATTAACTATTACAATAATTGTATTCTAACGATTAACATATTATTGCACTCACCTGTCGAAGTTTGGCACCACTATGAATGTCTTGCACATACTTGTTGTATTCATCATCATCACTATCAATATAATTGTCATCATGATGTTAGACTTTAGCTTTGAAAGCTCTGTTGTCAAGATGGCCTTTACCTTTTAGTGCTGCTTTGCTATAATTGATCTGCATTTACCATTCAAATAATATCAAGTAAATAATATTGCAAGTTATAAATTTTAGTCAAAAATAGCATCTTAAGCATGACAAATTATGAAAAAACATTGGGACAAATTAACTATCACAACAACAATTTTATTACCTCAAATTCAGCACCACTATTAATGTCTTATACATGCTTGTTAACTTCATCATCATGATCGATATCAATATTAACACGAGATTGTACTGCAACCTTGCAAGCTCTATTGACATGAAGGACTTTTCCTTTTTCCATTAATTTATCGATATAATTTCTCTGCAAGTGGTTTAACCATCATGCAAAAAAAAAAAAAAACATTTAAAAGTAGCAACAAACTGTCTCCAATGGAAATGTTGTCTTTTTCAAAGAATGAAACAACATAATTGCAACAAGCATTGGCAGAAATGTAATAAAATAAGTGCAGAACATGAATCATTTCAGGGGTTCATCCATCATCCAGATCTTGTATCTCTTCCAAAAGGAAGAAAAATTGTCATATGTAAATGGGTCTACAAAACTAAGTATGCATCAGATGGAAGTGTTGAAAGACACAAGGCTCAGTTAGTTGCCAAAGGATTTTCCCAAGTTGAATTAATTGAATATAATGAAACTTTTTCCCCTATAGCCAAAATGAATTCCATCCACCTTGTTCTTGTCCTTGCTGCCTCACATAAATGGGAGGTCTATCAAATGAATGTTAAATCCTCCTTATTACATGGGGATTTGCAAGAAGAAATCTACATGGAACAAACTCCTAGCTAAGTCCAGAATGACTCTAGCCTTGTTTTTCACCTTAAGAAATCTCTTTATGGTCTTAATCAAGCTCCCCGAGCTTGGTATGCCAAAATGGGAAACTTTCTTATTGACACCAGATTTTCTAGATGCCATTCTGATCCTAATTGATATACCAAGAAAGTAGTAATCCATCTCATAATCCTTGTCCTTTATGTTGATGACCTTATTCTTACTATTAGTGACTCAAAACTTTTAAACCATGTGAAAACCATCCTTAAGAAGAAATTTGAAATGACAGACTTAGGATTTTTTCACTATTTCCTTGGCCTCCAAGTTTTTCAAACCAATGAAGAAATTTTTCTTTCCCAGTCTAAGTATGTTTGTGACCTTCTTCGTCACTTTCACATGGAAGATTGTAAATTATCCCCTTCTCCCTTCTAGTATGGAGTCAAGATTTATACTACTTGTACTTCTCCCAAAATTGATGCCACCTTGTACCATCAATTAGTTGGTAGCCTCTTATACTTGAAACACACTCATCCCGATCTTTCCTTTGTTGTTGGTCTTGTTTCCCGGTATATGAAAACACCCCATGAAATCCATTGGAAAACAACTAAAAGGATACTTCAGTATGTCTGGGTTACAATCCAGTTTGGGATCCATTACAATTCAGAGGGGACTCCTTTATTAGTTGGTTTCATTGATTCAGATTGGTATGGTGACCCTGATGATTAGAAGTCTATTATAGTTTATGTTTTCATCCTTGGTTCATGACCTATCACTTTGGCATATAAGAAACAACATGCTATTTCACTTTATTTAGCAGAAGCAGGGTACCGAGCAATGATAAATGCAAGTCAGAAAGCCTTGCGGCTTCGACAGATCCTTTCAGAGTTTGGATTCCAGCAGCAACATCTGAATGACCTTTGGTGTGACAATCAGAGTGCCATCAATATCTCCAAATACCCATTTCAATATCAACACAATAAACGTATCGAGCTACACATGTACTTCATCAGAAATCTCTTTCATGATCAAGTTATTGAAGTGCTCTTTTTCCCTATAGAAGATCAAGTTGCAGTCATTTTCACAAAGTCTCTTACAGAAGCGAAGCTTTCCAAACTTCGATCTATGTTAGGAGTTCAGGAATTTATCATTGAGGGGGGAATAGGATCTAATGCCTCCTTCCTTCACCTATTGTGGCACTATTGTAAATCCCTCAATCCTATCCCAAGTCATTATTAAGGGGGGCTGTTAGGATATTTAGACACTTAGGAGTTAGTTAAGATCTACTTGGTCTAATGTGTCGTTAGGTAAACGTGTGTTTCTTTAGTATGAATTAGTATGCATTAGTATGCATTTGTAGTTACGAAATCTAACGGTCATGATATGTTCTCGACATAGACTGATCTGGCAGTTCATATTCACCTTAATCATAATGGCCATTGATCCATGGCTTAACACCTAATTGGTCCATGATCTCTATTTAAAGAGCATGGAGGGTCATTTGCCGATGATCGATTGTGAGAAACACTCTTGTAAAATCTCTTTGTAATCTTTTTCTTTTGCATTAATAAAATGCTCCAAGTAGCCACATTGGCTGGGGCCGTGGATGTTTCCCATACAGTTTTACCACGTCAAAACATCGGTGTGTTGATCTTTGATCTGTTTGTGTGAGTGGTTACTGAAGGTGTTCATCCTATGTTGGAATACATGTGTTTTCGAACAACCATAAGATATTTTTTAATGAGTAACTCAAGTATTTATAATCACTTTAGAAAAACATATTATTTTTACTTACATAGACTTCCTTAACACTTTAAAAAGTAATTAATTAAATTAAATAAATTATTACAATGAGTAGTGCAATAATACACTCCAAATATATTTGAATACTCAATCAAATTGAGAAATTTTTTATTTCATTTCATCAAAATTTCATAAATCTATCCAAATTTTGTGAAATAGTTGCTAGAACCTAAAACATATTTGTATAGTCTTCAACAAACATCTCCTATAATAAGTGGATTTATTGAATATTGTAAAGGTTATTGTAGTTTCTATTAGTTAAATGTAAGTTATCATATATACAAACTCATCAAAATCTACATTGATGCGTTAACTGATCCTTGTATCTTTTGATATATGAGTTTCTCCTTCCAACTATTGAAATTTTTTTTTCAACTTATCATACTAAGAGATCTTAAATTGAAGGTTATAGGAGATTTTGAGTTTGAAATTTTATCTTTTCATCATGTCTTCATATATTCAACATCGTATAAACTATACATTTTTATAAAATGGCACATCGTGCCCAATATACAAAATGACAACAAGTTCCCTAACATAAAAAAACAACCATATGGTGGCCTAGATACAAAATGGCAGTCATTGGTCACTCACTGACTACTTCCACCCTCACAATCCTCAAGATCATCCCGAAAATTGATATTTCTTCTCTTGCTCGAAGAATCACTTCAAGTGGTTTTTCACTTGGGTGTGGTTCGTCGCTCCAGAGAATGCACAAAGAAAAAACATTGTTATAAGTTTGTTTCCACAATGAACTAAAAGACTTACAAAATGATAATTTGTAACTCAACATAATACAACTCACCATAGATGGTAATGATAATCGTGAGGGTGTTACCCTCCTCCATGACCCTAATATCTCAACAATTCCACCCCACTCTAGTTACAAGGATCAAATCATGAAATTTAAATAAATATGCATAAAATTAATTCCATTCATGATACATAAAAATTGATCATCAACACATCATCTCACCATGACTATATCAGGTATCAACGAAGAGTCACTGGAAGGTGGAGTGCTCGATTGTACAACCTTCTCCAAGTAAACATCTATTGTGGAAGCCTCGGTGGATGGCACAGATGGAAATGGTGGTGGGGGTGGGGGGCATACGGGTGCATCCACTACGGATGGATGTGATAGAAGAGGTGGTGCAGATGGGTGGCCTTTGGGTGCAACCATTAAGGATGAATGGAATATGAAATATGGTGGGGGTGGGCGGTGATGAACCCCCATGGGTTGTACAAGTTATGAAATAATTCTTTTCCTGGAAATAGGTAACCCAAAAGCTGAGGTCAGGTGCCCAAGGACTAGACTAGTACTGTAACTAGAAAAAATATCAACATCTTGCATACATATTAATAATATTTTTATTAGTACCAAATAGTAAAATTCATCAACATAAATACACCAAATTTGATATTTAAACAAGATTTAACTCAACACATGATACCTGTGAAGAAGGTGACTTGTCCATCCCATATGGACATTATTCAACACCACCTGGTCTTTCAACCCGTAGAATCAGACGAACATTATAAATTTGAGGATGCCAGAAAATAAAGAAATCAATATGGTGAATTTATCAAAGGTGACACATACCTGTATATGTGGTACACCGAATGAGCAGGATGCCTCTACTACTGCATCAGTGGTGGAGATAGACATTGATGCATCTATAAACATAGAGGGTATTTTATATGGGCATAGAATCTGCAAAAAATCATACAATAAATATCAAAATAAATACAAATGAGAATAATATATAAATATATAACAAGGAATAACATAGATATGGTTAAAATACTAACCTCCTCTATGAATCATTGGTGTCCACTGGCCTCCATATGCCCATAACAAGTCTGAATACAACTCGAACATTTGTGAGGCTCACATAAATGATTTATTTGTCCATGTTGCCTCTCCTCGCTGCACTCTTCTCTAGGGGTTGAAGGTTTGACCCCTATGTCAATGTCACCAATAGGCACCTCCTACCGAGATAGTGCAATAAAAATACCATGTTTCACTATACTCAGATTCAAGGCTAATATATCTACCTATGCCTATTGCAATCCCTTTGCAATGGCATGATGTTGGGAAGGGGGGTTAGGCCTTCACCTGGGAGGAAGAGAACCTAACATGGGATCATTCCTAACATGCTCTTGGTCCTGTACAAATCCTTGAACCACCCCCTAGAAATCAGTAATGTTGAAGTAGTTCACATGGCGACCCAAAATATTTTTTTCCCATCATTTTCTCAAAAAATATAAAGGCACCTCCCTGTTATTGCAGGGAGTTTTATCAAATACCATGAACCACCTATCCATCTAGTTTTCAAGAAATTGTGGGTGGATGCACCGGTCCATAAAAATGTGTTTATTTTTGAAATGTGGTTTTTGTCTAGTTTGAGGATCAATAAAAAGAGACATCAACTCTTGTTTTGAAATACCCAAGTCTCTAACTTGGTTTCTATCGAGTCTAGTCCTATAGAACTCGAACATCCTAGCCCTGTATTAAAAAATAGTAGTTAATTTACCTTGGGCACTTGCAATGGATGATACAATGGTGTCCAATGAAGTGGCCAAGGACAATCGGTTAGGTTCCCTTGTTTCCCTTAATTCATGCACAAGTGATCTCAATGTGGCCAACCCCTCATCAATATGTATGTTTATGTTTGGTGGTTGTGGTGGGTTGGGGTTTTCCTCACCTTGGTTTGCTTGTGTGCGGTTTTCATTGTCTCCAGGTTCCATTTTATAATATCTACTACAATTTAATAAGGCATGGCATATAAACTACATCAGTTTTTTTAATTAAAATAGAAAATTACAAAAAGCATCAATACATATTTTAAGAAATTAAAAAAAAATAAAATAAAATAAAAAATAATCACAATAAAATAATCATATTTCTTTAAAATAATCATATTTCTTGTAAATTCTCTATAGTTATTTTTAAAGAGGAAATGTTAGGCAATGTAAGAGGTGACTCTCTATGAATTTTCTAGATGAGATTTCTTTAGAAGATTATAAATTTCTATAATTTAAATTTTTTTAGAATATATTAAATTAATTGAATAAAAGTAAAAATTACTAGAGTGGGAGGAAAATAAGAGAAATCAAGCATACTTGGCTTGACTTGGATATGCTGGCATGATCTTGTCTTTGCTTGTTTCTTTTCTCCTCCCATCTATTTTCTCAGTGAAGGGAAAAACGTGAGGTAGGATCTCTGCAAATGGGCACAAATCGTGCCCATGATCCCTTAAAAAAGGGAACGATAGAGGAATGCACATGCATTCCTTCCAGCGTGCCTATGTGGCACATTAAGTAGAGGTTTGGGATTTTCCAAACCTGTAGCATCAGGAAATCGTGCACGTTCCTAGGAACACACACGTGTTCCCGCGAGTGTGGGTTCCTACTAACCACCTTGCCACTTTTTCATCCACCAACTTCATGCAATCACTCTCCACTAACATCTAAATAACATTAAACTATAACCCATGCAATCTCATTAACCCCTCACTACTAAATCACTAACCACTAACTCCAAATACCTAATATTCATAAACATTAACCCACTAACCACTAATCGCGTAATTCATGAGCCTTGTAACTCTATTATCCCCTACCCTTATAACCCAATTTACCTCTAACTCATAATGGAACATAACTACTAACTCCTATAACTTCACTAAACCCTAGTAATTGTAACCCCATTGACCCCTAACCCCTACTACATTAATCTTTAGTGCTATGCTAATTTTTAACTCCTGTAACCAAGTTATTTTTTATAATGAACGTTCACCAATTGGCGATTTCTTCGTAGTTTTTTCAAAAATTATAATTTTTGATGGACGATTTTTTGTTTAAAAGTTCTCATATGTTTTATAAAGAATATGCTTAGATTGATCATATTTGTCAAATTTAATGAGGAATAATTATAGTAAAATGTAAGGTTTTTATTACATATTTGTCTATGTTTTCTACATGTATGATTTTATCAAACAAAAATATTTACCTATAAAAATATAATTATATATACTATTTCATTCCTCAAAATTTTCCCTAGTTGATCAATTCCAAGACTCGACTAGTAGAAATCGACTTGTTATAGTCTTCAGTTGGCTCCTTGGTCAAATATCAATGGATCTTCACTCAATCCTCAACAGACTCAACTCAATTGAACTTCTTTGTAAACTCTAATCAACCCTCAACTTATTTGACTCATCAATCCTTTCAACAAGGAAAAAGAATCATACATGCTCCAAAACATTGGTGAATTATCATAAATGTCAAATGACATTTAAATAGTCAGCAAACACTAGAAAAGTGCCATTGGCATGGCACCGTGTGTCTCTTCATCTACTTATGGTCGACATCTAGTAAGAATTCAGTTGCTCTCCCTCATTGTAATTGTAGTTAAATGTAATAGTCTAATCTAACTAAAATGTAGTAGGTAGGCAACCCAAGCATCTTTCACAAAATGTATAAATGTATGTAATATCATATAGAAAAATGGTCTCATCCCTATAAGTATCTATTTAATTGTATGTGATTCATTCAACTCTATTGCACTTATGTTTGTGAATTTCTTGCTTACAAACTAATACCAACTTTTATAGTTGAACAATCAATGCAATATATTTTTTCATTTTGGGTTTATCCATTATCAATTATTTACTTACATCTTCATGTGATTGGTATTATTTATTGTTTTTTTGTAGATTATTTTTCCATCTTAATCTATTCTCATTTTCATTTATAGTCTATATTTTTCATGCGTCCACCATAATAAATATTAACTCATTCAACTAAATTTGTTGTCCACTATCCTTATCTAGGRAAAACATATCAATGGTATCAAAGCATACTTTCTAATAACATATATTCATGCTCTAGCCTTGCGAAACACTACTTGCATAGTTAGTAAYCYTATRCTTTCTYATCAACGTGGTTGAATTCGAACACAAATCTACAATAAGCAATTGMTATGCCAATGAAACTCCKTAAATAATTAATGTTCGTCCCTTGRAACAGGTCCATCCTTGATCACTTGAATTTTCTTTGGGTTGACTGGGYTGACTCAAACACTTGCAAGTTGATCACATAACTCAAATACTTGATACTCTTCATGGAAAAATAGAAATTCTTCAAAYTCATGCAGAATTTTTATGATGTCAAAGAGTGCCAAGCACTTGTTCAAGTTGCTACAAAGTCTCTTCCCACAATCTATTGTAAATCAATATTTCATATAAGTAGATAATGACAAATTTCCTTAAAGAAGGTCAAAGAACATCATCCATGCACCTCATTAAAATAGAAAGTATGTTTGTAAACTAAAAGGTATTACTAGCCATTAAAACAAACCTTCATTGGTTTTGAATGTATTTTTTCAAACATATAATGACTTTATTGGGATTTGGTGATATATCAATTATTATTGGGAAAGGATTCCTATTCTTCACTAAAATCTCATTGAGAGCTCAATAATCAATGTACATGGGCCATGTCACATTTCTTAATATGATTGGAATTTCACAAGGAGAGAAGCTATGTCAATATTCCCTTTGTTGATTAATTTTTAAATTTGTTTATGAATTTATTCATTTTCTAAAATAGACCTTTTTTAAATAAGTGCATTGGGTAATAAAGAATCCAAAATAATAGTTATGGATTGTTTAACCTAGCAATGCTAGGAGAACCACTGAATTTTCGAATCAAATTCATGAGAAATTGAAAAAGAATAAATAGTTAGCTTGAATATTTATTTTGAAGAGAAGAAAGAAACATTTGAAAGCTTATAGAATCAAATTTCTTAGAAAAGAAAGGATTTTACAGCTTCAAATGAAGCAATTAATAAATATGAAGAAAACCTTAAAAGAAGCATTGAAGCAAGTGTCACATAAGAAATGTATGATTGATGTTAGAGGTTTAATATGGTATCAAACTATCAATTAAATGAAATGAACTTGTACAGATCACATTTTAATGTTTTCCATCAGAAAAATGTTTAGTGGAAAGTGTTCAACTAAATATTAACAAAATATAGAGTAAAGTTTATCAGAGAGTCAATATTACCACTCGAGTGATAAAATTACTTAATATTATGTCTTATAAGACATCAATTCCTTATGTAATTATTGAAAAACAATCATTATTATGAATGTCAAAAAGATAGCTACTAATAAGAATTTCATACATACACCACAAAATAAATGTATTGATTGTGTATTGAAGCATTATGCTATAAGGAAAATATTATTTCATTTGATTGTGTTTTGAAATATTATGTTATAAAACAAATATTTTGTAATATGGTTTAAATATCAATGAGAAAAAACGTATTCAAATAAGTTTGTTCAACATTGCATTTGTTTTTAAGAAAAATGTGTTAGGCAATATTTTCATTAATAGGAAAAATGTGTTAAACATTATTTTCATTAATATGTGCATATTAAAAAAAAACATGTTGACTTATTAATGTAGTTTTGGAAAAAGATAAATTATAAATTGCTAATACCACCCTTGTAAACTTAT
>JASDQU010106628.1:55803-67462 GCA_032191745.1 Picea mariana | reverse complement strand
GTTGACTGTTCAATGACCAACCTTTAATGTCCGTGATTTTCTGTTAAGCCACGATCTTCTCCTCGCGATGATTATGACAGCTCATGGCTCCTAACTTTCCTCGCAATTTTCCATATCCCTGAGAGTCTCGATTTTATAGCGAACAACTGCTCTACTATGTTATGCAACGAAAGTTTCAACAACAATTCCTCTTCTCTAAACGGGAGTGATTTCCATATCCCTAGGTCCCTGGGTCCTCCAATGATGGAGTGAGGTTCACCCGCTTTGATATCATGAAAAGATTAAGTAGAGATAGAATCGATACAACACATTATATCATTGATGTGTATTCTACTAATATGAACATGTACAGTTACACAATATGGTTACAATATGTTACAGAGTTACTAACTCTTTAATGGTAAACTATCTAAATAACTAATTAAAAATGTAATTAGATATTTTCCTTAACATAAATAATGTACACATTGTTCAATACTTGAATATATACTTAGCATTGTGTAAAAACAAGGCGAGTACGTGTGGCTATTGAAAAGAGTTTTTTGATGAGTTTCAAATTACAGTGTAGTTAACAAGTGTCAATAAGCATAAAGTGCATAATCGAGAGCTTGAAAGGTGTATGCCTACCTACGGGAAGTTATATATGTGGGTCGATAGTTCGCCAGTTGTTTTGGATTGAGGCAAAAAACAATGTAGTCGAACCTCTAAGTTGTCTCTCATTTAGTAATAAAGCATGCAACGCATTCATAAATCCTATGAGTTTGAAAGTAATAATATAAGAGARAAGTGAGTTAATCGATTTGTTGCTGCAACACAGGTTAGAGTTCATTTGTTCTCCTAAATTTTTGTTTTTACAACATATGTTTAGTGCTTTATTTAATTTGTTGATCGACAGAGTCCCCTGGGTCATCCAGGTCATCCCATTGGTTCACCTAAATGAACAAAGCTATTGTTGACCATCAATATGCATGCCTAAAGAGAAGTTCTTAGAAATTCCCCTTCGCCAAGCAATGGACCATCCTTCACCACTCTTTCGTACCAGTTCCTGCCATTCCTATATTACGAGAGAATGTCGTAGCGATTTGTGAAGTTTGTGTTGTCTTTCGTAGACCTGTATAGCAGTCCGACATTTGATCCAACGAAGAGTGTTTTCTATGGTATTTTGGGTAGCGGAGATAGGCAGGAAAGTCGTTGTTAACATCCCAGGGAGTCAACCACCTCCACCAGTTGACAAGAAACAAACAAGTCCTCTACGTAAGTTACTGCCTTTACTTTTAAAAGCATGTAGTTGGAATAAGATGAATGGAAAATAAAGTGAGCACTTGTGTGTTAGCTTTTATCCTTTTCAAATTAAGGAAAGCATGCATTTCATTGTCAACTTTTATCTTTTTGAATTGACATAGAATTTTGTGAATTTTGTGTTAGTTGTTGGATGCTTCCTATATTTTTCTTCTTACAACATGCCCAATTTTCTACCTACCCATTGAGAAGGCAATAAAGCTCATGCATGTCATTCCTTCTAGTTCCTATTATCAAGAATTTAACATATTAACATATGATACAGAGAGGGTATCTACCATGCCAACTCATGGGAATGGGGTTCTGACTTGGGGGATACCTAACATTAAATCAACGGGAAGATTATTTCAACATACGAGAGTCTATGAATGTGCATTATGGGTAAGTTTCTTCCTTTTCCACTTGACATCTAAAGAATGTAAAGTAAGTGCTTTCTTTCTATGGGTTCATAGCATCCATTGATGTAGGTTTAAGTAGCAAGGGAACTTGAAGGCACCGAATGGTTAGTTTTTATGAAGGATTAAAATGACTTGTTTTCTTTGGTCATTACTGCAGGTTTGCAAAAGAAAGTATACTAGGCAATGCAACTGGGTTAGATATTGACAAAGAGAATCTCTTTGATATGGAGCAGTGCCATGGGATTTTTGTTGCTTCAACCATATTTGGTATATCTCTCCAAAGGAGAATATTTTAACTTTGTTATTAATTGCATGTAGCCTAAAAAAGCTTCATATATATAGTGCTTATGGTCAATGCTTATTCCATGTCATGTCAGGCAATTATGATGAATTACAACAACCAAAAAATATTAATGAGAAAGAAAAATGAGACATGTTTTTCATGTTTATTTTTGAGGAAACAAAATCCTTCTTGAGGAAAACCGTTGCTCTGGACGATTCAAAGAGGACTAGATTGTGGAGAGTTTTGGTTGTTCATAACCTGCTTTTTCCTGGTTCACGACACAATGGAAAGGTATGGCCCCTTGCGTTTCCTTCCATGCAATAAATAATCAATAAAATACTTACTGATCATATAAAATATATGATGGCACATTGGAAGTCGAGTGACAGACAAAAACAATGTGTAAGAAAATGGCATGTGGCCGTCCAGAGGTTTTTTCTATTTATTAACCTGTAAATTGTCGTTGGATATACCTTGCAAATAAGATTGTTGGAACACACAAAAAAAAGTATTAATATGGAAGCAAAATGGCAATTTATATCTCGTCTAAAGACTATTCCTTAAGTTGTGCTCTCCACATTAGTTGTTTTTTTCATATTCAATGTTTATTAGTCTGACAAGTTGGTGTTACTGATTTTTAAGGAATTGCATATAGTTGACTCTCAAATGGATGTTCTCTTTCATCATAGAGTAGGTATTTGTTGTCTTTTCAAGAGCATCACATTTAAAAGCAACTTGGATATTGTATGGTCCCCTGTAGAAATACTTATTTTGTAGAAATACATATTTAGCCATGAAACAATAGTCATAACATCTTTTTAGGAAGCTTTGTGACTTGATATTGTCTCTTAATTCTCCAATATGTAGAAGCCCTTTTGAAAGAATGCTTCTTTTCTCTGGACTCTAGAGGCAGAGCGTCTATGTACCTTCTTTGAAGTTTGGGTTCATCGTTTCTTATATTGTTGTATATGATTTTAAATGCTCTTTTCCTAACTGGGTAGGAATTTGTGTCGTTTCAAAAATTGTGGTAAGACTATTTCTTCATTCTCAAGTGGTTTTAGAATAGCAGTATTACATTCTTACCATTAATTACAAGTTAAATTTCTTTCCTACTCATACATCTTCACCTATATTTAACTATAGATATGTTGATTCCCTGTTTATTAAATTTTGAAAGTGCCATTTCCAAAATCTTACCTATTTTCCTTCTTCAAAAACTATTGATTTTGTCAAATTAAGGGAAACATACCATAATATCCTTATCAAAGAATTAAGAAGTAATATCACTATCCATAGATGACCGAGAGAGTTGCCAACGAGATTGTTTGGGACAAGATAATCAATACAACGAAGGAAATAAGACATCTCCATCTTATTCCTTAAAAAAGGAGAGTAGTAAGTATTAATAGTTTTGTTGACAAAGTATAAAATTCTCAAATGAATTTTAACGGTTGATTCATTGTATGCTAATAACTGTTGTGTGTTCTACTGCCAATGTTGAAAGTGGATTCCAGCAATATCAACATGAACGAATTTTAGTGAGACAAATTCTTCGCCATTATTATCACGTAGAATATACATTATTCTTGCCCAACATAAATTCAACAAAGCTCTTTAAAATCGTAAATATCTATCATTTCCTCCTCAAATTAACGGGGCTTTACGTTCAATTAATTCCAATAAAAGGATGGTCATGACGTTCCTATTATTCAAGCACCTTTAGTATTCGATAAGAACAAGGGAGGGATGAGGAGTGTTTACCTACTGTTATAAACCTGGCTTATGTGTTGTCGATGATTTACCTACTGTTATAAACCTCGCGAATACAGACATCGCCTATAGCACCAGTTATAGTTTTACCCTTCTGGATCCATATCAAACTATAAAAAAAATTCTCTACCCAACTCAAAACCTGCAACTGCAAATAACTTATCGGCAGGGACGTCGCCAATGCAATGCAGTGGCACTTGTTTTTAATGATCTTGTATAAAGCAAAGCCGTGTAATTGCATATATCAACAATATATTTATTTATCTTTTAGAAATAAACTTATTGATATAAATATATTTAATGAATTATTTTTTATTCATTTGATTTTTTCAATTTTTATATAATTTTTATTTTGATAGTCAATATTTTATTAATTTAATTTTAATTTTTTTATTCATATTTTATAATTTTGTTATTTTTTTCAATAAAAATTGAAAAATATTTTTATGTGTATTATTAAAAGAAGAGACATGATGATGGTGGTGGTGGTTGACTTCACCGAAACCAATATTGGTCTATCAACATTTAAGAAATATGATAGATTACTTGGTCTTCTTTAAAATGTTATTTGGATGATCCAAAACCATTAGAAGAAGTGTTTCACTATAGTTTTGATGACTTACAAGATTGGGAAAGTGTGTATCGTGACAAATATTTTGAAATTGAGATTTAATTTGGATATAAACAAAGCACTAGAAGAGAAATTGATTTTCATCTTCAACCTTTAGAATGTGAATCAATTAATATAAATTTTTTTTTTAATAATTAAATATTTTATTAATTTAATTTTATGTGATCTTTTAAAAATAATATATTTTATATTATACAATATTTTCATATAATTTTTCATGGGTGGCACGAGCTGGTGGGATTATCTTCTCCCCCATAACATCCAATAACCAGGTGGAAGCCTACACTCTTTAAAAAGGTCTCAATTTAGCAAAGAGTCAAGGCATTGAAAATCTAATTATCATTAGGGACTCTGGGGTAATTCTTAATCAGTTCAGAAAGTGATCCCTCTCAGATGACATGAAACTCAGAAGCATCATGGTTAGAGAATTGGTGGAGGAAGATGTGTTTCAAACTCTTCAATGTTTTCATGTACTTAGACACAATAATACCGAGGTTGATTCCTTTTCCAACTTGGCTACTCAGGACTCTCTAGGCACATTACGAATTGATGATCGGGTTGCTCATCAATTTATCCCCTAATGTGGGTCRGGATGGATAGAAAAATAAGAGTATTGTCCCAAATGAGGGGCCTGTCAACTAWGGAGGCAATGAAGACTAATCATCACCCTATAAAGTGCATTTGTCTRAGGTTTGGAGTGAYAGATGGTTAAAAAWTTTGGAGCACGTTCAGGATGGTGATACAGACAGGTGGAAATTTCATTCATCTAATTCATGCACCTTTGGGCCCAGACATACTCTTGCACAAGCACCCTTCAATGGCTTCTCTTTCTCAGTCAGTTTCACAGGGGTTTATTGGGACTGTGTTTATGGCTATGGTACACCTTCATACCCCTCTAGTGTCACTATTCCCTCAACGATCCTCATCCATAGCTCACAATGATGGATTCATTTGGGCAAAGTCTTGTCGCATGCTTGGAGATCTCTCTAGTGGGCGTGGAGGTAAGCAATGGTTCATTCATCGTTCAGGGTGGAAACCCATCACACGATGTCAAGTTGCTACAGAAGATCTTTGGCCTAAGGAGAGAATTATGTGTTGAGGTGGAAGAGAATTGGATGTTGCTATAACTTCAGAGCCTAAAGATGTATTTCCCATATACCATTGGTGGACATCGTTCTCTTCAGAAGCAATTTGGGGAGGAGATCAAACTGGAAACATGGAAAACAGGAGATCAACTAAAAGCTCCAAGAGGAAGAACAAGAGGCTCTAGTTAACCTGGCCAATTCACCTCAAATTAGCATGCATAATGCCTAAGTTCAATGGAAAACTGCAATGGACTTACTTATTGAGTAGAGGCAGGAAATTTAGTAGTTACATGATGAAGTGGATGCCATACGCGTGGAGGTAGTGGAGCTACGCTCCAAACTTGTCTCCCCGGCCTCGTCAACTTTCGACGTGACAATCTCTGATGTGGTTTCATCTCCTACTCCACCCAGGCAGATTCCAGATCTCAATTTGTCACCAGAATCCACATAGGAAGCTGAAGATAGACCTCCATTAGACAAATCTTAATATGTATGCTCTGTTTTAGTATTTTAATACTTGATATTTTCTATAAATGATACATTAAGCTTTATAGTAGTTGTAAGTCAGTTTGAAGGCTTATAAGTTGTATATGAAAAATTCCATTTTTATTTTAAAGTTTTATAAACTTATTTTGAATCATATAATGACTTTCTCTATAACTAAAACACATATACACATATGTATAAATATAATTTTTATTATATGTTTTTTTTCCTTCTATTCAATGGCAAAACAAGTTTCCTTTATAATACTAGAAGAAAAACAAGTTTCCTTTATAATACGAGGCGAAGAGACACACGTACCACATTATTTATTTTACTAAATTAAAATAATCAAAAATTAATATTTTATATTAAAAATTAAAAGAATAAATTTATATAATTTTTTCTTTAAATTTAATGCTTCATTTATATGTTTTATGTGTTTGAATACTCTATATTAATATTAAAGTATTTATTTACATGCTTTATAAGTGTTTAAATACTTTATATTATTAATAAAACATTTATTTATGTTTTTTATGTTTTAAAAATTATTTTGATTAATTTACATGTTTTATAAGTGTTTAATACTTTATATTAATAATAAAACATTTATTTATGTTTTAATAATAAAACATTTATTTTGTTTTAAAAATTATTTTGATTAGTACAGTATTTATTTACATGTTTTATGTTTTAAAAGTATTTAAATACTTTAAATTAATAATAAAGTATTTATTTACATTTTTCTTATAAGTAATTGAATACTTTATTATAAGGTATTTATTTACATATTTTTTTATAAATGATTGGATACTTTATCATAAAGTATTTATTTACATGTTTTTATAAGTGATTGAATACTTTATTTATATGTTTTAAAAAATAAAGATATAATACGCAGTATATCCAATTATATTTTTAAAAATAATATACATTAAGTTTACTTTATTAACTTTATATAGGCATCTCCAAAATATTAGGTATCTCCAAACTTTACATTAATTACCATATTTAAAATGGAAAAATTCTAAAAAAAAATCAAAAAGTTTTTTTAAGTATTCATAAATTTTCATATTACAATTTAATTTTACAATGTTAATATTTTATATAAAAAAAAATGGAAAAGGGTTTAGAAAAATTCACAATGTTAATATTTTATTAAAAAAAAATGAAAAAAGGTTTAGAAAAATTCATATTACAATTTAATTGTACAATGTTAATATTTTATATAAAAAATGAAATGGAAAAGGGTTTAAAATATATATCTAATAATATTAAATCTTACATGTTAATTTATGTAAAGATTAAATTAATATTTAAAAATTTATCTAGGGAATTCTATTTTTATTATTAAAAAAATTGTTTCAAATATTATACTTTAAATATAATATTTGAATAGACAAAAGAATAGGCCATTAACTTATCTAGTAGTAACTTTTTCCATGAGAAAAATTTAAATTATTATGTTAATAAAATCTTAAAAGAGAGGGTTATTAAAATTAATGGGAATCAAGTTACTCAACTTATTTTATTAATAATAATAATAATAATCTATTTTTAAGGTTACGGCCAAGCCAACACACCAAATTGATATATGAGACCCCCTTTTTTGTGGGACAAGAGATCCCATTTTTGAGGTATTTAAGCTAAGTGCTTAGGACTTAAGATGTCATATGGCAATGCTACATGTTTATTAATTCTAGAATGGTGTTATCCTCATCCATGGTTGGAAAGTGTGTGTAAGTGTTTGGATATTGGCTCCAAAAATTTGAAGATCCTTCTCCTTTCACGTTTTCAAAGTTTCCATTCATATTGTAGACTTTGGTGATTAACAAGTGCAAGGGAGATCATTCAGAGGCATGAAACCAAGTCCAATCAACACTGAAAAGGAAATGTAGCACTTGAAGAAGAGGTGAGTAAATATACCTTCTATTAATTTTTATGTTTTGTAAGATTCTTAGATTATGTGGTTTGTTTTATAAAATATACACTTCTCAAAAGTAGTGGATCATTTTTGTAGTTAGATTTATAGTATATAGATATCATGGACTTAATACATTTAGACATCTCTAATCATTTTTCAATGTAAAATCTATAATAATTTGATTAGAGTTAGTTACACTCTTTTCATTTAATATAAATCTATTATTTATTTAGCAAATACATTGTACATCTAAAATTTCATTTATTCAATGACATAGTACTTATAAAATTTTAAATTAAAATACTAATTTATTTTCCTATTATTTTAAATTATATAAAAAAAAATCATATCACACTTACACTACAACCCCTCTATATATAATATAAAATCATATATTTAATAAAACATAATATATAAAAAATAATAAAAAATAATATATAAAAAATAATAAAACATAATATATAAAAAATCAACATATTATATATAATATATATATAATATATAAAATATGTAAAAACAACCTTCTACTAACTTAAGTTGGAGTTATGCTATAACCATTTTCAAAGGATTAAATAAATCAAATCCATAAATATAAATAAGGAAAATATCAATTCTTTATAAAAATAATTGTTTGTTGATTACATTTAATATCAAAATTTTAATTAAGATTTTAAAAAATTTAATATTTTATTATAGGTATATTATATATATGATTACATTAAGAATAATGAAGTGTTTTGTAGCTAGATGAAAATGCAAAAAATTAAATTAATTAATATAAAAAAGTATGAAATTAAATAATAATAAAATTTGCATTTTAAGAAATGTGATGTTTTTGGATATTTGATAAATTTAAATCTTAAAAAAATTGATAATTTTTATTCTAATTTAGTGATATAAATTTAAAGAAAATATTAATTTTTTATTGTTTAAATTGCATTTTTAAATACATAAATAGATTTTCTTAAAATTCCAAGAACACTACTAAAATAATACAAACTTAACCACTTAAATCTATAGTTTCAACAATTTCTCATCAAATTTGAAACAAAATTAAATATGCACAAAAATAAAACCCTCCAATTTAACCCTCCAATAAAATAGTGATCCCTTATAAAATGTCACGCAGTCAAAATTAGTAATAATATCTGTTTGAAAGAACAGAAAGTTTGCGTTGCCATGTAAAGCATTTTATTGCTAATTTATTTTAGCGATTTCGATTTAAAGCAGCCTTTCCCTCCCGGACTCGGGTTATTTAAGGGCGAAGGAGGCTGTCAATAGCTATTCGTTTTCAGTGGCGGGACTCGGGTTATTTAAGGGCGAAGGAGGCTGTCAATAGCTATTCGTTTTCAGTGGCGGAGGAGGAAGACATCTGAGGAGAGCAATAACAATGGCTTTTCACAGTATCTTCTTCGTCATTATGTTTCTCTCCTCGTCACACCTCTTTTGCTCCACCAACGCGTTGGCTTTGAAGGGCAATATTGAAGGACACTCCCAAACTAATTCAAGTGGCCACCACGTGAAGACATTGAACGAGTCTAGACTCGATGCAGGTGAGAGTTATATGAATTTATATTAAATCCGAATATCTTTATCTTTACAGCACTTATTTCAAATCTGGAATATCACTCTGATCGATCTTGAATGATGTAACGTTGGCAAAATAGCACACTGCTCGTTTGATGATATTCACATTAATTCATCGCCCGCTAAAAACGACCCCACCCACCAGTACTCGTTGGCGCAAGTGACCAACATATGTAACGATTGCTCGGCTTGTAACTTAAAAATCGATTGCTCGCATGTGGTAGCTCCGTCACGGGGGAGTATATGTACACCGTCTACCTGCATTGCTTACAGAGACAATTGGTTTTTTGGTTATCAGGGGCCACCAACAACCTTCAAAGTCATATCTGTGGATTTCCAATATTATGCATGATATAACGTTTTGTCGGATCTCATCTTTTATATTATCTGCTTAATAAAACATGGAGAACTTTATTTGATAACCTATAATATTTTACCGCGTAGATTTCTCATTTTAATTAATTGTGTCTTTTTTTTAATGGTCTTTAAATAATTCAATTTTAAATGTTTTGTGCCATTTTCATGGTTTTTAAATGTTTTGTGTCATTACATACATGGAAGGGATTAATTGCTTCAAAATCTGTCACTTCTTTTACTTATTTATTCACAAGAGGGATTAATTCCTTCAAAATCTGTTATTCCGTTTACATATTTATTCACAAGCATCTGGTTCAAAGCTGTATTTTAAATTTGTAGTTTAATATTTTTTAATGAATTTGGAAATTGGTATTTAGATTTATTTTAATCATATTAGTTTAGGTTAAATTTGTGTAGTTTAAATTTTTTAAGTTTTTTATTTTTGTTTATTATTATTATTAGAATGAGATAAATTAAATATTAGTTAAATCTCAAATTTACATTGTTTAAATTGTATTTTTGAATGCAATCGATTTAACATATTTACAAATTTTAAAACATCTAGAATATGTAATGTCAACTATTAAAATATGCAATTTCATTTATCCTTTTAAATTTCACTTTAAATTCTAGACAAAAATCATCCCTAAAAAAAATCTGCAATTTCATTTATCTTTTTAAATTTCTAGTCAAATTACAACAATAATCATTTAAATTAAAAAAAAAAAAACTTATAATGTTTAAACTACATCTAATTTTAATTTTAAGGAAAGGAAGTTTTTCTTGCTAAACTCTAGAATTTTGGCACTCCTTTGCGGATAGGAGGAAGTTTTTTTTTCTGCGAAAATCTTAGAAATTTGGTTAATTAGGAAGTTTTTAAAATTACAAATGGATAAAATATGTAAAATAAAAAAATGAAATTTAATTATTTTATGTTTTGGTCTTGTTAATGGTGATATAAATTACATAAATTTATAAGAAATTGTAATTTTATGTTGTTTAAATTAAATAAATTCAACTTATTAAAAAAAAATAAGATAATAAAATTTTATACAAAATAAATTATTTAAATTTATATATTAACCAGATTTCAAGTAAAATTAAACTGAAAAAAATAATAATTAGAATACTGAAAACAAAAAAACAACTCAAAACAAAAAAAAAAACACTAGAAAGGAATGAAACTAAGGCGTAGAATGAGGTGACTATTACGACTTCTTGTTAGCTGGCAGATCACATGCAAAAAAGCGGGCAGATGGCACACAAATCGATGGCCACGCGAACAGCCTTCATGGAAATAAAAACAAGGATACGACGTCTGTTAGTAAGAGATGTTTTGGGTTCAACGAGCTCAGAACTACAAGGGCTTAAAATGGAGGGACTGCTACGGTAATGCTCTCCATAATTCGTCTATCAATTCCGTACCGTCATCTGGACTGAATTGCAAAATTTGAAAAACGCATTCCCTGCCGCTGCCTTCTTTCAATACATGGAGTCTCTCCCATATCCAGTGAACTGAGCTTCCTTTTCACTTTCTTCATGAAGCTCATCGATTTCTACAACTGCATCTTTGATACTTGCAGTAGCTGCAGGAGAAGCTTTACATTCGTCCAACAATGTTTCGATTACTCTATCTGCTGCTTTACTTAGCAAGCTATCAGTTTTGGGATCGGTCTTGTCGATCAAATCCATTAGTTCAAGTGACTGAAAGTATGTTTTCGGTGAATCAACAATTAAATTCATCAATGAAACCAGTGTTAGCTTCCATGACCATGACCGATTGGTTGCGTACATAAATTTAGCCTCTCTTTTTAACGGATGACCGAGATTTATTTTCGG
>JASDQU010106627.1:166445-199476 GCA_032191745.1 Picea mariana | reverse complement strand
TATATAATGTTATATATATATATATATATATATATATATATATATATTGAAAAATGTGTATAGTTGAACCTGAAGCCGAACCTTATTCGAACTTTATCAGAAAATTCGAACCTGAATCGAACCTAATCCTTGTCGAACCCAAACTTGAATCTGAACTGTGTGACATAGCTTACATGCATGGCATTTCTCCAAAGTGCATTACAAGCATGTTGTCTTTCTGATGTTTCTTACCAATTGATGCCAGTGGTCACAGAGCTCTCCAATGTTTCCTAGAAAGCAGAGGTTACCCCCTCATGAAGGTTTTACGTCACTTTTCATCAAAGTTATAGTGTTGTGTGTTGAAAACCTGATCTCAAACACTTAGTCAACACAAGATTTCAACCTCCTATAGTTATTCACCAATAAAGCAATGGAACCATATGCATTTACTGTACTATGAACAGAAATAGAAGAGACCAAGCAATCTGAAAATATAGCAGTGGAAAATAAATGAACAGCAGCACATTCACCACATTTGACACATGAAATTTCTGGGCAATGCCCCTGGAAAAACCCACAAGGGGAAAACCAGTCTAGGAGAGATTTTTCTTATTGAGCTCTTAGGAAAATTTTGAGTTTTACAACAACAACATTATCAGCATAAAATGTACAAGAATAACTAGAAGACAGAACCAGCAGACTTCAAAATCTGTGCCAAAGACCCTCAGAAAAATGCACCTAATTTCTACCTTGAAATCCATGCCATGATTTTTGCTGTACGGCTGTACTGTAGGCCTTCTTCTGGCAGCAAATATGTCCTTGATTTCTGTGCTTAACAACTGCATCTAGCTGTATGGATTTTTGTTTCTTAGCACCTTGAAAATCATGCCTATCTTCAGTAGAAAGGCTGCCTTGATTTCAATGTCAAACACTAGCTGTACACCCTTCTTTTAATGCTGATATTTCTTGGGATGTGTGCCTCTTTTTCTCCTTGGATCTCCCCTCCTTGGGATTCGTGCCCTTCCTTTTGCTGCTACTCTTTCCTCTAGCTCGACTCTCTAGGAAATTGTGTCTATTCAACTTCCTCTCTCACTGTCCTCAGAAGGTGTGGCCCATCTCTCCTCTAGTGTTCCTTTTATTACTCATTAATGAGTAACTCCTCTAACCCTTGGTCTCTCCCTTGAGTGACTCTCCACCTTCCCCTGAGAGCAACGATCACGACTTAATCTTTCTTTGAGTTCATTTAAATCACTTAAGTGACCCACTTTTCAGAAAGTCACTTTTACATATTAAATATTAGAAGGCTCAACTTGACTTTATAAAGTCACTTTATGAAAACACTTCATAAAGTCACTAGAGAGAAATATGCTCGGTCACTTTTACATGTTGGGCGCCTCCAATGTAGAAGTACCTCCGAGCTACCAAAATCTAACATTGTGTTCTCCTTCACCAGCGACATGCTGTTACACTAGACAGAGAAAGCATTCTACTTCAAAAAAATGGTTTCCCCAACATAGGATTTGATTCCTCTCTAGGTGTATGCCCATATCGGCTCTAAAAGAGAAGCTTTTTTTTCCTCAAGAGAAAAAGAAAAATTGCAGTGCTATTCAATCTGCACCAACAGAGAAAACGTTTTTGCTTCCAAGTGGACTCCTAACAAAGGAATTCATCGCTTTCTCTAAGAAAGCGTTTCGATACTCTCTTTGATGCTATCACTGCCACTCGAGACAATATTCTATATCTTCCATCAGACATTCATTTCCAGCTCATACAAGCGTTAAATGCTGCCCCAAAGCAGAGGCTCGATTAATCATTAGGTGCCAATCATTTGCCACCAAGCAAGGATTGAACTTCTCCACCAGAAAACATTTGTCTTTTCCAACAGAGCAGTGGGTTCAAATGCATAGAATCTATTAGCACCCGGTGAACTCCACACAAATGTTATCAGAACTGAAAATTGGACCGGACCGGAAAAAAACCGGGCAAAAAACTGATCGACCAAAAACTACATAAAATATTCAAAATTTGAAAAAAAACATATGTATTCATGTGCATCAATACAAATCCAAACCATTTATACACATGCAAAGATTCTCATTTATATAGCAAGTAAGAATGCATATAACCAAAATAGCACCGAGTCCAATACTGCAGTTTCTATTATAGTTTGATTGATTTTATAGTTAACATGTATGTAATGAAGTCCCCATCTTTAATGGAGTGGAGGCATATTATTGTATGCTATTCATACCCCCATCTCTTTTGATCACATGCACATATCAGGGTAAATAGAGTGCATGTTGGAATAAAAATTTAATGATAATTTCTGTGTTAGTGTGAATGATTTTATGATTGCTCTTCCCTTCTCTTCTTTGATTCATTTGAACACATTATTTCTTGTTATTTTCTGTCTCATTGTTTTTTCCAAACTTATAACCTTGGGGGATTCACTCTCGAGTCTCCACAAGGAGAATATTGAAAGTTGTTTGCAGTGTTCGAAGTCAGAACTAGAAATATAGAAAAGCATTTTAGAAAATCTTACAAGGCATGGAAAATAAATGTTAGAGTTTACATGTGCGGGAAGTGCATGTACAGATCAAAAAATTGATAAATATAATACGAAGTGAAATTGATGGGGACAAACCACATGTGGACAACTGAGAGAGACCCAGGGAGATAGAATCAGTCAGCCACTGCAAAATTGGTTTTGAAACCTGTTGCTCATTTTAAGAGCATGTTTTGATCATTTCTTTTACTTTTGAGAAGCTTTTTTTTTGTTTCTAAATTGAAAACACAACTTCTAGTTTCTAAAACTCTACATAATGTATAGAAATTGGCAGGAATTTGTTTTGTTTTTTTCTTTAAAAAAATTGAAAATCTGCCCCTTTAAGTGCACCGTACAGGTGTTGGAGAACCGCCCAGAACTGGTCGGAACCGGCTGGAACTGGTACGAAACCGGCCGGTTCAGTACAAAACTGGCAAAAAACAGTTCTGTACCGCCGGTTTGACCGTTTTTGCCTGGAAGGCCAGTCTGGCAGGTGGGTTTTGATAACACTGCTCCACACTAGGTATTCGATGCTATCACAAGCAGATCCATGATCGCAGTTACACGTGCATCTCACTGCCAAAGCAAAATAGACGAAGCAATGAGGTAGTAACACATGTTCACCCAACACACCATGCTATGATGTTCCTTGAAATGCATTAGAAACCATTTTGAAATGGTGCCCCCTAGATGTTGACATGGAAGAGTTTTTGGTATGCCAACATGGCAGTTGGCATAGAAGTGAAATGTGTTGTCCATGGTGTAATCCACGATTGTCAATGCTCTTCACAATCCAAACAAATCAAAGCTCCGTTTCTTTCAAGAACTTAGCAATGGTGCTAAGTGTGCATAAAGCGTTGCATATTGAGTATGATTTTCCATTGAAGCTCAACGCCAAAGTTTCCCTTCACCTGCTTTTTGCATAAGCTATTTATTTATGGATCCAATTCCAGATCATTCCTAGCCTTCTTCGATTGTGAAATTCTTTGAGACATTTGCACACTTTTCCCATGAAAAATTGAGTATATTTCTTCGCATGCTTTTTGGAGTTCAATTCAGCCCAAGTGTTGCATTTATCTATTTTGAGAGTCATTGTTAGGTGAGAGTCTTCTAATTATGGGTGACAATCTTCTTTCAAATATCCTCAAGATTCTATTTTTTTCGAGGAAATGTACTTGTGAAAAACCCTCCGAATACTTCTCCACGTCCCATGGATGGTACGCAGGGTAAACAGACGCCCTGATTATGGGGCTTTGCCCCAAGGGAATCAAGAGAGTTGAACTCGTGACCAACAACAAGCATGATAAACTCACGTCTGGCTCTAGACCAATTGAGCTAACCCTCGGGGCTATCCTCAAGATTTTATATATATATACATATATAGAGAGAGACCAATTAAGCTAACCCCAGGGCTATCCTCAAGATTCTTCATTCATGTTTTCTGGGAATTCTAAATAAATTTTATATATTTTTCTATAATGAATATATATATATATATATATATATATATATATTCATTATAGAAAAATATATAAAATTTATTTAGAATTCCCAGAAAACATGAATGATGAAACAAAACTAGTTTATTGCATATCAACTTTCAGAAATAAGCAAGTGCCAAGTACATAGTCCAATTACGAAAACAAAATATCATAAAGTCCAAAACTTTAAGCTACTTACAAGTTATGAAATTACAACATGATAGTTGGATAATATGGACAAGATGCAAGGAAGAAATATGTAAAACAAAAACAGTTGGCCATTTCTGCCCACAATGCAAGCATCCAAGCATCAATAAATTTGAAAATCACCGCTTAAACCAACAAAAACTGTAATAAACGAGCAAACCTAGAACTATGAAAATATGCCATTCAAAACATTGAACTATTTGTTGCAATTAGATTATCGAGTCTCCAAATTGCATTGGCAAAACTCCTTGATGGCCGATTCCAAACAAAATTGTCTACTCTAGTGATGAATGGCGGCTCCAAATACAGAAACTCTGGGATAGCTTCAACGGATGACTTTTGCGAAAATGAAATGAGTATATGACAATGGTTTAGGGGTTTGCACATTTTATCTTAGGTTTTATTCTTTAAGATGATGGGGTCTGTGTTAAACGATATTTTATTCTTTTGTTTTTAACATGACTGTAAAGGGTATAGTGTTGGGGATGGCTAGGAGTAGCCTATCAAATTCATGGACTTGTTGATGGTTCTGCTCAGTTTGAAGATGTTTCTGAGGAATACGAAAGTCTTTGAAACGCTAGATTGTGTGGAACTTTGGTGGGTACTGATCCCCATGCAACATAGTCAATATGTTATTACAATATGGAGTCATTGATTACAAAGCGTACCAATGATTGGTGGCAAAGTGACAGGGAAAGAACTTCAGAATGTTGCTTTAGTTATGTAAGTTCCTTTGACCATAAATGTTATTCTTGGTTCCTAACTCTTTACGATGGCTGTTAAATTAAATTTCTGCTGTTGATTATGGATGCCACTCAAAGTTTAAAATCTTTTTTGGTGGTGGATGATGGTTGAAATCGTCAGCTTCTCATTTAGTAGATGACATTTAAGTGGTTAGCTGCTTAGAAATAGATGTTAATCAAAATAATGATGGATATCAGTGATAGTTACATTTTGCAAAGTGCTATTGAAAGAACTTCAGAATGTTGCACTAGTTATGTTAGTTACTTTTGGACTAGGAATGTTATTCTTGGTTTGTAACTCTTTACGATGGCTGTTCAATACAATTTCTTCTGTTGATTAGGGATGCCATTCAAAGTTTTAAATCCTTTTTGGTGGTGGATGATAGTTGAAATGATTAGCTTCTCATTTAGTAGATGGCATTTAAGTTGTTACCTGTTCAAAAATAGATGTTAATCAAAATAATGATGGATATCAGTGAGAGTTATCATTTTATGATTGTTCCTGCGGGGACTTGTTTCAAGGACATGCATATATGGATTGTGGACTTGTTTCAAGGACATACATATATGGATTTGTGGACTAGGCCTAGGACTATACATAAAACCTATGTGATGGATCCAAAAGAACTCTCTGAACATATCCATTGGTGTTGATACATCAATCATCCCAAGAACAAAATACATAGGAGTATTAGTAGAGTACTAGAGATTTCGGCATTGATACATAGGGATATCACAGCAATGGGTATAATAGACACAAGCTAATACGAGTTACTAGTAATGATTCCAGCTTAGACCAATTTGGGATTCGCTACCGGAGAATATGTATATGACACTTTCACTTTCTCTAAATATCCTCCTGCTGCTTCCGCCTTTGATGCTAGTCGGGATGCTTCTTAAACTGCTACCGGTGTAGGCTCTGCTGCTGGGGCAACAAGATCGACTGAGTCAATGAAGTCATCTCGGTAAACAACTGACTGCTATCAGGGCAACTATTCGTGTTTGTGTGTTTTGTTGTTTCCAATTGGTCAGTCTTAAGAGTTCACCTTCCCTTCCAAAGGAGAGTTCAGTGAACAAGGGCTTGCTTTCAACATTTGGAAGGGGAGAGGAATGACCGCCTTGTCCTTAAACTGTTCCTTCTTCAAAATCTAATCGACCGACCTTATTGTTCGCAAACATACAAGCATCGAGACCTGGCATCGGCTGGGCTTGTCTATCATGGATAACCGCCCTAAAAAGCCCCTACTGATAAGATATAAAGGTGACAAAGAGGACCACCTAAATCCTACTCTAAGTCATCTAATCCCTCTCTGACTTCTATCTTGACTTAAGGAGACGAGCTAATAAAAACCTATCTGAACTACTATAGAGAGCAGCCGCTTTACCGAGTGAGGTTCCGGAGAGAAGCCAGAATAGCGAATCAAAGAACATAACAAGCTAGAAGGAGAAACTTATATATAGTATTAAAGTAAGCAAGAAAGGTAGGACGAGCTTACAATATCTCAAAGGAGAATCTAGTCATTCTTTTGGTTTGGAGATTGTTTGTGGTTGTTCAATCATTTCTATAATTGAAGTTTTTATATTAGAATTCAATTTGTTTTAGCATAATAATTTATTGAAGTTTATTAGGGCCTGATTATTATAGCTTTTAGTATTAGAGATCATGATGACGTTCATTCATGCTAATTTACACGGTCTATGCCACGATCATCGATGCTAAAGTGGAAGCTTGGGAACCATAGCCCCCCTTGCAATCGATTTCATAGTGGGTGCCAATGTTCTAGTTGGTGGTGCCTTCGACTTGCACGAGCCTTCGAGCTGGCTCATGTTAGCTGGAAATGGTGGCACCACTAGGTCATTGGGTCGATCCCCTGCTTGGTGGAGGGCTTGCAGGTCTTGTGTATGAGTGGCTGATGGTTCTATCGAAGCCTCTTCACTAGCCCTTGTAGCATGAGGATTATTGATGAATGGATGATCGACCTCGGAGGAGCTTCGCTGGGTCGACCTTAGAGGAGCTTCGGTCGACCGACCTCATTGGAGCTTCTGACAAACTAGAAAACAATGACGAGTGTGGCCAATCTAAAAGCAAGGCGATAATGGGCAATTTCATGACCGTGAGTCAACTTGCCATTTGAATCAATGACCAAGAGAATCTCGATGATCATTTAATAGATCAAATGGACTTGAGTGGCGTAAAAGTTGGCGGGGGGACATCTCCTTCTATAAGAGGAACCACTTTACAACATAATAAAATGAGTGAATTTGTATTATGGTTTTAAATGGAAAAACCTTAAATACCTTTTACAATATTTTAGTACGCCCAAGCTTAAATAAGGCTTAACAAGGTTATATTTTCGAAAACAAGTCATCTAGTTCTATATTTAGGTACATCTTTTTATATAATTAGCATCTATTTTTTAATTATTATTTTTTCCTTTTGTTACATATTGGTTATAGTTTTGTTGCATTATTGAAATAAGAAATCTCTATTCATGACAAGTAATTGAGTGAAATATTTACAATCTCAAAGTTTAGTTCATTGCTCTCATTTTCAGAGAATAATTGAAATAAATGATTAGTTTTAAAAGCAATTCTAGTCCCATACATAACCATATCCTCCATGGAATTTTAACTAATTTAATAAGATCAATTTAAATACTTTGATAATATCCTAATACCCAAAAGAGAAAAAAAAGTTTTTCATACTCGACAAACAAACAAAGATAAATCTAAGTATGCAATTTATCAAATCTTTATTTCGATGTTTCTTTAAAATTTTATAGAAAATTGAGTGAAGAGTATGGTTTGATCAATTTGACCTAATAAAAAAGCGTTGTTTAGCATGGGGCTATTTTTGAAAATGAAATTGAGCAACAATTTTTTAGGAGGAACATACCTAGATATAAGTTGGATATTTCCAATGGGATGCAATTTCTTAAATGAAAGTTATTCAAAATTGTATAAATTTGTATTTGTTGAGCTTTATGATGTTTTTTACAAAAAAATTAACAATGTTTTTCTTCTCTTATTTAAGTTTCACAGTCCTTACTCTTAAAGAGACCTATACCCTTAAATCTCAAAAGAAGAAATAACCTACATACACTATAAAAAAAAAGTACCAAGTCTATATATGTATCCTATTACATTCTTATCAAACCAGTGTATATCAATGATTTATTACAAAACTTCAATAATAGTTTGAGAAACATTGATCCATCATTCATCATATAACAATAGCGAAAAAGTTAAGTTGTGGACCATGAGATGACATTTGATGACAATAAGGTGCCATATTTGAGTTCACACTGCTCCCAATGTATATTTGGAACCTATAGGCCCTCTCTGGATATAGAATTTGTTGTAGTGTTCAACTCTCTATATACACATCTATAAAAGATTGAGGTGAATAATGCTTCCATTCTTTTCAATTGTTCAAAATCATTGACAATAACAGGCTTTCCATTCTATGTATGCCCTTCATCCGATTGAAGACTACTATTGAATCTCCCAGTACTTGCAAATTTGTAACATTATGATCTCCAACAATTTTGGAAAGAAACATCAAAGTCATCATCTTAGCAAAGTTATTTGTACTAGTTCCTAAACATGCCAATATAAAGATGGTGTGCCTTGGCTTGCTCCATTAATAACACCCTAAGAAACATATTTATCAATATTCATTTTTGTTATGAGCTTGGGTTTTTAACTTTATTTGGTTTCTTGAGCTCTTCAAAGATTGAATGAATTTGAATAGCACATTGAGACAGTATATTTTTCACTAAAAGGTGTCGAATCTTTGAAACCCAAATGCCCCAAGTAGTGAACAATGGCATTGCTTTGAGAGGTTCGTATTCCTTTTTTTCCAACCACATTTTAAAACATTTTTCTATAGTGTCCCCCTTCCAAATATCCCCTTCCAAATCTCCTTGTAACATGTGATCCCTTCCATACCCAACTCTATGGATTTTGTGTATGGGCAACTTACTAGTAAATGATTAATAGTTTCTTAATATTGTTTGTAGAGTACACCTCCTAGGTCCTTGCTCACTCCTCTTTTGGAGGAATTCTGGGTTAGTAACCTATATTTTTAAGGCCATCCACACGAAAGTTCTAGTTTTCATTGGTGCTGTAACTTTCCATTGTGGTTTCCAACACAAGGAATAATAATTTTAAACTCAATTGAAAAAAATTACTTTGTACCTTAACTCTACAACATATGCACACAATGGAGGGATTTTGGACCACACTACTGAATTTGCTTCCTCTTTGATTCTGACATGACTTCTAGTTAAGACTTCCACATATTCATTCCATTGATCTATATTATTCCCTTCTAGTTCCACCATATTGGCTCTCATCCATCCTTGTTGCCAAAACTATGTAGTCCCATGATTTGCTAGTTGAGATACCTTAAATATTTCTCTTCCATGTAAAAGAGTTAATGTTTGATCAAATAGTTTATTGGAGTTCCCACATCCAACCCATGGATCAACTGCTAGTCTCCCATGTTCCCCATCACTAATCTTTCATGCCAACAAGTTGCCTATATTTGGAAAGGCTTGCACCAGTCCCTGTCAGAGTATTGAATCATTGTTAAATGTTTTCTTTGGCTTCCTTGTCCAGTGAAGAATAGTTAAATGCTCTGCATATTTTTGAAAAGTGGCTTATTTCTACAAGTTTTCCTCATAGATTAGTCTTTGCGCATTTTTTGTAGGTAGAGATTTTCCAAAATAAATGTATATCTTTTAATCCCCATCCCTCTTCTTCCTTTGGTTTTGCAAGGTAAGTCCATTTGACCCATGGGATACTATCCTTTCCTTATTTCCAATCCATAAAAAATTGAACACTGTACTCTCGATTTTTTCAAGTACTCATATTGGCATATAACCAAAGTGTGCCAATAAAGTGGGATTGATTCAAGCACTAATTTGACTAGGGTTAGCCTTCCCCCCAAGTAGAGCCATTTATTACACCACATGCTCACTCTTGTTATTTGATAAATAAGCCAACTTCATCGTTTTATCCCATATCCATTTGGTTTCAATAGAAAACCCTGGTATTTTATACCTCACTATAGATCACTTATTTAATATGGAAATTCCTATTAAAGGACATTGTAGATTTTAACATATTCACTTCCATCCCTATAGCAATGTTGCAGGTATCTAAAATATCTTTCACTATGTTAGCATCCCTTAGAGATCCATCACTAAATAATGACACACCATCAATAAACATAATTGTGTCAATACAATAGTCTTGCCTATCTTTATCCCCTTTATTGACCATGATCTCCTTGCTTCCAGTATAGCTCTACAAGAGCCTTCTACGATCATGAGGAATAGAATAAGGGATAATGGGAAAACTTTCCTAAGCGCTCTTGTAGGGGTAAGTAATTTTTTGGTTGAGCCATTTACACAACATAGAAGGTCATAGAGGAGATACAACCTATTATCTAGTTTACCACTTGTAAGTTACTTCTAATATGCATTAACATGAGCTTTAGGTACCTCTAGCTTTCTCTTTCATATGCCTTAGACAAATCCAATTTGATAACCAATCATGGTATATTTTTTGTTCAAATAGTGTGTAAACTATCTTGAGCTACACCAATGGCATTGTGGATTTATATCTTATTGAGAAAACCAAATTGTTCTTGTGAAATAAACATATGAAGATTTTTTTTAATCTTTGAATCTATACACAATTACATAATGATATTGTTTTAAATCATCTAAAGATTGTTTTTGTTTGCTAATGTATCAAAGACTTGCGGGATTATCCTGTGGTCTAAGAAAATGCGACCCAGGGGCATCTAGGCCATTCAAATCACTTGGGGATTGCACCCAGCCTTGGCCACACCGACCCTTAACATGGTTGGATTTTAGGTGTCTCCTCCTGCTACTGTGGAGTTTCAAACCTAGGTCATCATACAAAACAAGGCCCTTCAAAACCAATTGCACCAGCAAGATTTGATGAAATCATCAAAAGATTGAGGATCATCTTTTTGAGAATAAGAGCTATGAAAGTAGATTTGATAGCCACATGACATGAATCCACGTTATTTCTTGTCTCCTTCACTATCCTAAGAAGGCCCTCCTCAATCATCTCATATAAGCCAAGAAAAAACTCCACTATCCAACCATTAGGCCTAGGACTATTGTCTTTTTGGAAAGATTCCAACACTGCTTTGAGTTCCCCCCTTGAGACCGCTTCCATTAACAATTCATTTGCATCTTCATCAACCATCAAGAGAAATTAAGTTGTAAGCTCTAGTATTTCAGCAAAATTAGGTCTTGTGGGTTCTTTGTAGACACCTTAAAAATGTGAAACCCTCAATTTTTGAAGCTCACAAAGCTTTATGGCCTCGCTTCCTTCCTCATTATCTCCTAGATTGTATTCATATTTCTTCCATGATTTTCATGGTTATGGAAAATTTTAGTATTTTCATCCCCATTTTCAAGCCAAACTGCTTGGATTTATATTCTCCACTGAGATGATTTCTCTACCAATTATGTTCTTTTAGTTTTTTTCTAGGTATGCCAGTGTATCTTTGGATGCTTAAGTGAAAACATGCTGCTCATCTTCCTCATAAAGTTGTGAGATTCGCCTCTCCATAGAGATTGGGTCATAATCCATCTTTTTGTTTTTATTATGAACCCAAGTAGAGATTTCTATTTTTACTCTACTCAAGTTAGAAACAACTTGATGACACATTGAATCTCTCATCATAACACCTCATTCCGTCTTTACAAGTTTTTGAAATTCTACCTCAAGCCTTGTTGGATTGAGCTTGAACATGCTTGATTGTTTCTTGTCTTCTTTTTCAATTTGTAGAAGGATTGGGAGATGATTATCTTTTCTCTGTGATTCAACCTATGTTTTGATTATTTCTTATCTGATAAAATAATGTCATACACAAAGAATATATCTGATCTTTTTGATATTGAGTTAATTCCAATGCTGTCAATTTGGTTTATCTTAGGTGGTTGGGATGAATGATTATTATCCTCCCCACCCAGGTTCAATCCCACAAGTGACATGTTGAGCTCATAATAAGTATATTGTTGTAATGGCTTCGAGCCTTCTTGTTGATTAGTCTTGTGCCCTGAATATTCTAGAGTTTACACTAGGTACCATCCTCAAAATGAAAGTAAGTATGGAGTACTCTTCCCCCAAGTAGTGTAACCTAGAAACGAACACCCACTAATTTTTCATAAGATCCCTTGGTTTGTGAGGGAATCCTTTCACCAATTCATCATCCAGTGATATCTCTACCTCGATCAATTAATAGGATGAAGTGATCATTGATCGCTGGAAGGAAGCAACATGTCTTCCTTGTGCCTTGATTATTTGCCTGTTATCTATGTGAGCGCGCCTGATGATCCATGATATGGCCTCAACACAAGGGAATACTGCTGCATGAGCTGCTATTATGTGTAATCTAGATTGTCTGATGGCTCAATATATAGCCAGGTCTAGATCCTTCTCTAGCAGCTGGGGAAAATTTTGGCTAGTGAACATTTGATAGATCTCACCCCACTGGAATGATGTATCCTTATCGATGACGCATTATGTATCATTGTACATAGGTCCAAGTGTATCAATATCAACTTCTTCCTCTTCTTTTCCCTACGAGACCTCAACAACCGGGTCCTTGTCAACTTTCTCATATTTCCTCCTGTATGTGGACATGATTGGACCTGTGAAAAACACATTTTAACTGTTTTTTTTTTATTAGCACATATAAACCGAGAACCCTGAGCAACAGTTAACAATAGGGCCATACTGATTTTAGGGCATGATGATTCCTATATGGTAAAGAGTTGAGAGGTGGTCGTGCGAGGTAAAGGGGAATCGAAAACCAAACCTGGACATCGACTCGAATCCTTTTACAATATCGGTATTTTTAAAAGAAATGATCGCGGGCCATATTGGTTGGCGAAATGGGGATAGGAAATATGGGTTGCATATGTGTATAATACAGGAAGGGGGCAATCCTGCAAATAGTTTGGAGACGTGGGAAAAGGAGGGATGAGATGAAGTTTAGAACACTCACACTCAAACTCAAAGGGATTGGATTTACCGTTACAAGGTCTATTTTTATATCGTTGGGCACCATTACCTTCCTTTCGTTCCTGTCGTTAAACAACGTGAGTCTAATGGTATCAAACGATGTAAAATGGTGTTAAAATGGGGGTTTGGGGGCTTTAAAAGTGAAAATTAGCATGAAAACCCATGAAAGACGATTGTACAATGGGTCATGTCATGCCATGTCATCTTCCGTATGAGTGCATTTATGTATTGGGGTCCCGTCAACATATCGAGAGAATGCCTTTTTTGTTCAAAAATACTAGAAAAACACTTAGTCAACAATAAGATTTCAACCTCCAATAGTCATATATCAATAATGCAAGTTAACACATGCATTCAACGGGAACTATGAGCAGAAATACAAATGACTAAGAATTATGAAAATTAGTAGTGGAAATAAATGAACATTAGACAACATTCATTCACAAAATTGACCCAAAAATTTCTAGGCAATGCCCCTGGAAAAACCCTGAAGGGAAAACCAACCAAGGAGAGATTCTTTGTTATTGAGCTAATATAATTTTCCGAGTTAACATCAACAATATTTTTCAGCAAACAAATACACAGTACTTGTCTCAACAATCAAGCAACATCACCATCGAAAACTGTGCCCATGTCCTTCCTTGAAATCTATGCTCAGATTTTCGTACAAATGTACTGACTGTACAATCAACACAACAACAATAATATACCTAGGTTTATGTGCATGAAATCAGTCTCTGCTGTACAGTGCTATACGGATAAGGACAACAAATTAATGCACCCAAAATATACCTCGATTTTAGTGCCTTAAATCTGTAGTACGACATGCAATAAATGTCTCTATGGCCCTCCTAAATTTGTACTGTATGACCCCATGAATCTGTATGATACTGTACTATATTAGATACTGAGAATCTCCTTGGGATGCATGCCAATCCTCCTTTGCTGCTACTCTTCTTCTTCCAACTCAATCTCTCTTGGAAAGAGTGCCCCTTCACATTCCTGTGCGCCCCATCTCCCTCAAATGCTACCTTTATTCACTCAGTAATGAGTAACTTCCCTAACCCTAGATCTCAATTGTTGAGATTCAATTTCGCCCCACAAGATTAACATATGTGACTTATTCTTTTACCCATTAAATAATAAAAGGCCCCACTTAACTTTATAAAATCACTTTATAAAGTCAAGTCACTAGAGAGAGACTCTTGCCCGGTCACTTCTGCATGCTGGGCACCACCAATGCTGAAGTATCTTCGAGCTACAAAAACTAACATTTTATCCACTGTTGTGTGGGAGAGAGAATGTCTTTTCTTCGTCGGTTTGTTGGCAAGAGAATGTCTTTTCTCCGCTGGTGTATCAGTGAGATAAAATAATCCTTCATCGATATATCAACAAAGACAAAAGAACTTGTGGTGTTGGTGTATCGACATGAGAAGCTAATCACTCATCGACGTGAAGGGAAGATTTGGGTACGTCGTCGTAATGACGTGTGGTGTGAATCTTCTGTTGGTGTATTGACACGAAGAAAAGATAGCAAAGCGCTGGTGTATTAGCGAGAGAAGGAGAAGTTGCGTTGGTGTGTCAACGAAGCAGGATGGCTAGGTGCCGACCTATCGACGAGCAAAAGAAATTGTGAAGCTTCATCGTATGAGTAGAAGATGAGAATCCTCCGTTGATGTATCGACATAAGGAGAAAATGGTGGAGCGCTAATGTGTCAAGAAAAGAAGGAAAATTCGTGCTGACGAAAGAGAAAGATGTTGAAGAGTTGTTGTATCGAAGCAAGACATGGACTGCTCGTTGACATACCCTATATTGACATGAGATGTGAATTCCTCGTCAAAACATGGTGTATCGAAAACACATGTGAATTCCTCATTGAAATGTGGTGTATTAGCGGGAGATGTGAATTCCTCGTCAAAACATGGTGTATCGAAAACACATGTGAATTCCTCATTGAAACGTGGTGTATTAGCGGGAGATGTGAATTCCTTGCCGAAAAGTGGTGTATCAGTTGGTAATGACGATATTTATTGAAATTGAATTAAGTCAAGTGGAAAAAAGGGGGAATGGACCCTAAGAGTTTAAAAGAACTTTGGGAGTGCAAAGCATCATGGTTTGACAAACAAAAGTTTCAATTTTTTTTGGAAGCAAGAAAGGTAGGATGGGGGCCCAATTTCTTAACTTAGAGCAAGGGCTTCAAAAATGAAGTGAAGAAATTATAGGGAGGTGTTGTTGCTAGAACAACACCATCCTCTTACCGGACATTGATGTAGAGGAGTATATACTTGTTGAATTTTCACTATGCTTGGCTCAAGCATGAGGTTTATTTCATTTTAGTCATGTACTTGAACCATAAACAAATGCAACTACACCATTCATAATTGCTGCAATAACCAAGATCACAAGAAGAAATACCATGCACAAGAACACAAGAAATATCCTGGGAAAACCCTTCTCAACAAGGGAGAAAAATCCAACAAATCCTTTGCTATATTCTCAAGAGAAGATCCTCCAACCATGAAACCCTAATGCACACAAGAGGGTGCTCTACAACCTTGAAACTTGTACCCAAGAGAGGTGCGGACTTCAGCCCTAGAGGATGTACTTGCTGAAATTTCCAAATGAAAAGTGACGTGTGTGTTTCCTCAATCGGGAAATCACCTTTATTTATACTAGAATGGACAGACCAAAAGTGGTGTCTGTTGGCACAAGAGGGCAGACCTCAATAACTCAGTAAATAATTAATTATTACAATAACCATTAATTATCTTTCACATATGGTGGAGCTGAGATGTACCCTTTACATCACAATTAGGGTTACAAGTAAATCTTACTCTTAGACAATATAGCAAGGGATCTCACACATCCACTAATGCTCAACCACTAAGGGCATGCCCACCTGTGCTCAACCACAGGGACGTCCTACTCAATAGATCTCTATCTCACTAAGTCCGCATGAGAATCATCTGAAGTACCATCTCAAGCCCGACTCAACTAAGTCCATAAGGCAGGAGACCACACATTATAACAACTCAGTCCAGAGTCTAATGTACACCCATCACATGGACACCTTCACCCCTCACAGGGGTACACATCGTTTCATCTCAATCCAGAGAGGAACAACACACCCAACTCATGGGAATCCTCACCCCACATAGGGGCACACATAGTCTTATCTCAGTCCAGAGAGGAACGACACACCCATCTCATAGGCACACCCAACTCATGGGCTCTCTCACAGGCCAACTCACTCAGTGTATGTCCTAGAGGATGTCTCACGAAGTTGTAATCATCAACAATACTAACAATGGTGTTTGGATCTCCTGAACCCATTGACCCATATATTTTTTTGAGGTTAGATTGCTAGAGAAATTCCATGTAAGTGTTTTACTCCCCACCTCTATCACTTTCTCCATGATTGTGTCCTCTCCAAAGACCAAATTGGGTCCTACCTCTTTGATCCTAACACATTTATTCTTCTTTTTGACCGTGGAATCCTTGTTATGGTTTGACCCTATTACTTTTTTCACCGGTTAGCCCTAATTGTTCCCTTATATCAATATTACTACCCACTAGACCACTTCATCTTAGTACAAGATCCAATCTCTCTTGTTAATGGATTGAGGCTTTCATTTGAGGAGGAAACTTCTCTTGCCCCGATTTCTGGGAAATCCAGGTCACAAAAATTCTGAGGATTTTTGCTCTAGTTTGTAATGTTTACCTTCACATAATGATGAGAAGGATTTGTCCAAACTTCAATCTCACCTTCCTTCATCCATCTACCTCCAACATGTCATCATCAAAGGATTTAACTGCCATAGCTAGTGTATTATCCCTACATCGAACCCAATTGTAATGTAAATGAAAATGTACTTAAGCTGGTGAGCTGTTTTGATATCATTTGTATGCACATTCATGGCATAGTGCGCATATGTACTGCACAGTAAAATGATGAAGTGTGCACATTTCAGGATACTGCGCGCAACAACTTAAGTGCGCGCGATATTGAGGCCAGGGAGCCTTTGTGTATATGTTGTGTTTTATAGGTTGGTGAGTGAAGTTATTATAAGCTAGGATGATTATGTTTTGATTAGGCCGGAGAACCAAGATGTTAAAGGCCAGTGCACCTATTTTTGTACATGTCTCATAATTAATATAAAATACATCGCTGCGTGTAGACCGACCACGATAAAAGAGATGGGGGACTAAACTCCACTAGTTAGGGAAAGGGAGGGGCTAAGTTAAGGAAAGGGGCTAAGCTAGGGAGCTTAAGCCAAAAAGGAATATTATATTAATATTTCTTAAATCATAAAGTATGGATAATTATTTTAACCTAAGTTCTAAAGTTGGGGACAAGTGGGCCAAAGTAGCTCCCAACATGACAAGTGTCAAGTTGGGGACATGCATACATATTGTTGGGACTTAGTTCATTTCCTATCATCTTTTCCATCATTCTGTCCATCATTCAGCCATCTAGTCAATCATCCAGGAGTATTCACACCCATTGAGCTATCCTTGGTATTTTCATCACTGTACCTGGACCCGGATCCATAGCCATTTGTGTTGGTGTGTCTGGTTAGCTTGGGAGATGGACTGAAGAAGCAGGTTGTCAGGCCCGTGAACAATTCTCTGGGTGAGAGAATTGCTAGGGATTGATTTCTTGAAGGTGCTGAAATGCAACTCAACACCTTCAGTGCTCCGAGACTTCCTGTCCGGCCTGTTGCTGAAGCCCGGAAAGGAAGTGGGGAGCCGAAGGATTATTGAGCAGAGAAGGGGCACACTTCCTGGGTGGGACAAGCATGTGGGGAATGAGGGATCGTGGGTTGTTAGTTTGAGTTAGCACCTGAGATGAAATATTTCCTGTTGTCCATGAGCCTTTAGCCTGGTTAGGAATCCCTTTATCTGGGTGGAGTTTAGTCCCAGCTCGGGGGTGACTCACTGTTGAGAGTGATGAACAATGTGGTCTAAGGCTGGGAGATTCGTGGAAGGTCTGCACGCAGTTGGTGACATTATTACCAAGATAAGTGCCATTTGTGTGATAAAATTACATGCTGCATTATTATTTACATGCTCAATTTTATGGGTTTATCTTACGCATGGTTATGACTGTCTGTATATTTATGGGTATTTCTTGTATATGCTACATGTGTATGTTTATGGTAATTTTAGTGTGAATCTGTGTATTTATAGATGTATTTGTATTCATACGTTTTATATATAATGCTTCCGCAAGAGTTCTGTGTGTGCATATGTTTTAATTGCATGCAGTTAGAAAATTGATGTGGCATAGCTCAGTGGTATGCTGGGAAATGTTACAGTATGGTACGTAGAGAGAACAATAAGAGTTCTCTGGCATAGCGTGGGCCGACATGGATGGCTGGGACGTTACAATATGGTATCATAGCTATAGTTTTCGACACTGATCCTGGATGGGATGAACAAGTTGATTTGAAGTGAAATTTCACAGAGGATTTATTTCGAAGTGGCCAAATTTCAAGTTGCAGAGCGTCCAACTACAATACGGTACAAAATTTGGGAAAAGCCCCAATTTCGGTTGGTAAATTCATGGGGAAATTGAGAAATTCGACCATGTGGTAAGATATTATTGATTTAATATATGTTCTAGCAAATTCAGGCCTATAATAGGTCGAATTCGAAGTTACAGTAAAGCCATGATAGATGGAACGAAATTCATAATTAAAATTCCCAATTCGTGAATTGATTTGGGTGAATTCATTCCAGAAATGTCAACATGCAGTGATTTGTTGTTGCATAGGTTGAATTGGTGTTATCGGGGTGAAATTGAGGAAATTTCATAGTTGCAGAATGTCTATGGTAAATCGGGGAAAAAACTAAGCAAAATCCCCAATTCTTGCAGTGGAATTCATGAGGAATTGATGCGCATAAAAATGAATGTGCACAGGTGGGCGCACTAAAGTGCATGATGCATAGAGAAAAACTTGTGATAGGTAAAATTCGACACTGTGCGACAAGATATCGGTATGCTGGTAGGCACGCTAAATTTCGGTGCTGTGCGGAAAAATGTTAGTGTGTGGGTGTGTGCACTAAATTTTGGTACCACGCAGAAAAATAGTAGTCTTCTGGTGTGCGTGCTAAATTTTGGCGCCGCACGGAAAAATATTGGTGTACTGGTGCATGCACTAAATTTGACATTACACAGTGTGCATACACATAAGAAGTGTGCACGGTGTGGACATTCATAATAATGGTGCGCGTGGTGTGCACAATATTGGCATAGTGTAATGGAGTTTGGTAGCTGCGCGCGCAATGTGAGTATATGTTGTCGCACGACAATTTAGTGAATGGGGCGTGCATAGTATTGGTGCTTGGTGGAGCGTACTAAACTTTGGCATGGTGCAACGCGTCAAGTGAAATGCGAGTGGAATATCAGTGCGCGGTACAAAAATTGCGTGCGGTGGATATTGGTGCGTGGTACAAAAAATGGCGCGCGGTGGATATCAACACGTGGACCCAAAACTGTGCGCGGTGGATATCGGCGCGCAACATAAAAGTAGTGTGTGCAAGTTAGTGGCGCGACAAAGAAGTGATACACAGTGGTTTTAAAGTGCGCGAAGCAAGACTTCCCTTGTGCTGTTGTTGCACATGGTAAATATGGGTTTACAGGGTGAAATTTGTGCACGCGAAGTCATTTGGAAGGCGTATAAGAACATAAAACTAGTGATTTTCTGCGACGTTTTATATCATTTGGTCGTTATACTTTTTCAGCGCGTTTTTGAGGGCCTTAAGAGCGTTTCTAGCAACTCAAAAACCATGAGACAGAGGTGTATCAAAGGTACACTTATCTCTGCAGCTCAAATGAAAGAACTCGAAGAGATATTTCTAATGGTGTAAACTGTTCGTCAAACAGAGCTTTTATGAAAAAGTTACAACCTAAACAGTGGAGGGTAAATTATAAGACCTAACTAGCTTCAAAGAGCCATAACTTTCTGCTCCAGGATCGGATTGAGGCACAGGAGTAGTCAATGGAAAGATATTGAGCCATAGAAGACATTCCAAGAGCTGAATTAAATTTTTGGGCATGTTAAAAACATTTAATATGGGAAATAAGGTGCTTGTAACATTCTAGACCAAAAACACAAATTGGCCTAGAACTTCAGCATGCTGTAACTAGCAGCCCAGAACCCAGAATGAGGTTAAACTTGGAGAAAATGTCCATAATATTTTTATGCAAAAACCCAATTGATCTCATATGAAAATTTCAATGGAGTAGGTGAAAAAATTCATAATTACAGCGCAGAGTTGCACCAAGTTGAAAAATGAACAGAAAAATTAATGAGAAAATTTCAAATGACCATAACTTTCTTCTCCAGACTCAGAATTGAGCATGTGAGTAGGTGTTGGAAAGGTCTTGAACAATGGAATCTGATTATCCACCTAGAAAATTGATTTGAGCATTCAATTTTTCATAAAATCAAAAGAAAGGATTCTGATATATTATTGAACCAAAATGGTTCATATTTTTCATGAAATTACTGAAACAGTTAGCCTGACAAAGTTTTGTTGGCTGCACATTTTGCAGAGTTAACAACAAATAGATCAGATCAAGATCAACTTAGAGTCCAAAGGAATGGAAGAGGCACAGGGGACTTATAGTCAGTAAGATGAGAACAGAGGGATGGATGTCCATTTGGGCATTGAAGGAACAAACTCCAATGGACATGGAGAGGGAAGAGATGAAAACATGAATATGGTAGAGACCATTCAAAATTTGCAGAAGGATTTCCAAAGCCATAAAGCCTATAACGAAAGACTTATGAGAGCTAAGGAGCAACATGATGACTTCAACATCAAGTTATTGGAGAGCTTGAACATAATATAAAATAAATTGGATAAGGAGAGTGGCTCAAGCAAGTTGGGAAGTCACAAGTCTCATGATGAGAAAAGAAAAACCAGAAGTGTTAGCAGGCATCACCATCACTCCCCGAGGAATTCCAATAAGAGGTCACAAAACAACTCAAGTCCATCCCCTGTTAGAAAGCATGAGAGGTCTGGGGTGGATGAACTGCGAGGAGAAATGAACAAAATCAAACTTCCTACATTTGATGGTGAGCACAAAAAGGATGAAGACGCAAAAACATGGTTGCTGGGCATGAGAAAGTATTTTCAATTGCATAATTATTCTTCTCATGCAGAAGGTTGAATTGCTATCTATCAACTCAAGGGAAAGGCATCCATGTGGTGGGATCAACTTATGCAGGTGCAACACATTAAAGAGAAAAGTGTCACTTGGAGGGAATTCAAGAAGTATTTTGAGAAGAAATACTTGACTAAGAGATACTATGACAAGAAAATGAAAGAGTTCTTTGAAATCAAACTTGAGAGTATGACCACTGATGAATATGAAAGAAGGTTTTTAGAACTGCTAAAGTATGCCTCTTTCATCAAGGATGAGATAGTTAATATTCAGAGGTATTTGAGTGGATTGCTATCATTCATCAGTGACAAAATACAATATGATGATCCCAAGACATTGGAGGAGACAATAAGGAGAGCTAAGTTCTTATATGATCAGCAGAAAGCAAGGCCAACTTTCCAAAAATATTGGGAAGAGAAAAACAAATTCAAGGTGGATCAGAGAAAAAAGGGAGCTAAGCCACCATTCTTTAGAAATAATCCACAAGGACTACAAATTCCTAGAGAGCCCAGAATGATTGAAATAGGGGGTCAAAGGCCAAGGCAACCACCTATTCAATGTTGGGATTGTAAAGGAGATCACATGTTCAGAGATTGTCCCCACAGAGGTGAAAAAGGGAGGACTATTCACAAGGTACAACAAGATGAAACATTGGAGGACATGGGCAGAAATGTGTCAAGGATCTATGCAACCCTGGACAACAAGCAAGCAGAGTATCAATCACATATGATTGAAGTGGAAGGTATGATATGTTAGAATATAGAAGATGGTGTGCTCGTTTTACCATTGACGATACCTTTTTCACCCAACCATAGGCCGAAGCCTCCCTTCGAGCACCTTAACCTTGACTGAGAATTCCTCCGGAAGCAAACCCTAGGCTAGATAGCCAAACAAAGAGTAGCACATCAATCCCCAAGGATAACGCATCACAAAAAGCTGATCAGATGTTCCAAACCCTAGCCAAGAGATATTCAAGCCAATACTGAGATCTTGCTGTTGCTGCAGCTGCACCAGCTCTTCCTCCAAACCTGCGCACAAGACTGCAACTGCAGTGCGCACCAACTGGGAAACTGCTGTGCAGAACTGGCTATGTCTGCAACTGCTGAGATGCTACAAATGAGAACTGGCGCCCTGTATTTATAGTAATCTTGCCAGTTTGCTGGGGCTGACTTCTCCTTCTGGGTATGTGTCTGTTTAGTATATTATTATTAATTCTGGCCGACTTCTTCTCTTGGAGGCTAATAGCCTAATATAAATTATCTTCTTTAGCCGACAAGGCTTCTAGGGTTATTAGCCAACTCATTAGGGTTTCTCTTGCTTTCCAGAGTCTTGTATTCTCGTCAGGTTCACATGTAGAGGTAAATACCTCCCGCATCTACCATAATATTAACACTCCCTCCTAGCTAGAGAGGTATTTATAGGTAATGGACTTGAGCACAAAATATACCATTTACCCGGTAGCATCAATATAGTAATCTAGACTATTTCATGACTAGATCATGAGCATCACCATCATCATCAACTGCATCATCTCTCGAAACCATACTTCATCTGAGTAGTTAGATATGATGCTGGATAAGTCACTCTCACCATAGAGTGATACAAGAGGAGTAAAATCTCTGAACTATTTTCCGTCTGGAAAATCTCTGTTCATCATTCATTTGAATGATCATTGTCTCCAATAAACTGTTGATAGTCTTCAAGGCAATTAGAACAAGGATAGAACACACCTGTGTCTATTCATAGCAGTACATAACTACAATCTAGTGGTTAACTACCACATCAAGTAACACACAAGTACTTGCTCAACAACTTAAGCTTGCGAACGGTGAAACATATTCACCACAACAGTCCTCATCTACTGTCATATAGTCTTCATAACAAACATCTGAGAGCATCCTGCATAGAAACAATGTTATGATAAAAACTGTATCATCTGGGATAATCTTTTACTCACGTTTGTGAGATCTGAAAGAGTGTCTACCCTCAGTATAGAATATCAACAATAATCATCTGGGCCAATCTTTCACTCACATCTGTGAGATCTGAAAGAATGTCTTCCCTCAATATAAAATATCAACAATGGGCTATCTTCCCCATTCTTCTCAACCAAGGAAGAAGGATTATTTCTGATTTCTGAACCTGGACCATTTCCCACCTTGGGCCATTCTTCTGACACTAAACAAAGTGTAACCTGGAGAGAATGATTCTGCCCTCGAGAAATGTTTGGACCATTCCTTACCCTGGGCCATTCCTCTGACACTAAACAAAGTGTAACCTGGAGAGAATGAGTCTTCCCTAAGGAATGACTGTCCTAGACTATTCCCCACCCTGGGCCATTCTTCCGACACTAAACAAAGTGTAACCTGGAGAGAATGAGTCTGCCCTCGAGGAATAACTATCCCTGATTGCTGAGGCTGGACTATTCCCCACCCCAGGCCATTCTTTCGACACTAAACAAAGTGTAACCTGGAGAGAATGAGTCTTCCCTCGAGGAATAACTGTCTGGACCATTCCCCACCCTAGGCCATTCCTTCGACACTAAAGTGTACCCTGGAGAGAATGTATAACCCTCGAGGAATGTCTGTCCTGCATCAACCTCCAAAACGGACGATTCTTCGAAACTGCTCACAACTGTGAACTTCAAAAGAATGACTGCCGGGCGAGGCGGACCATTCTACTTGACCACTACTCAGAGTGACTGCCAAGAAGAATGACTGTCCTAGACCACTCCCCATAAAGGGAAGTCGCTGTCTATGATACATCAACAATCAGTTTGCCTCCCATGTTAACTACAATGGGTGGTCACTGTCCGTAAAAAATCTCAATCCACTTTCCGAACAGGAAAGCATCTGTCCAATCTGGACTATTTTTCAATAAATAATATTTTCAATGCTCCCTCCTAACTGGAGAGTTATTTCAATCACAAAAATAAATGTTTGCGTACCTTCTTCTAGTTTGGAGAGTCTTCCCTTCCAGCTAAGAGAGTTATTTCCACGAGCTCTAGCTTGAGTATGCAAGTTCTTTGATGAAGGCTTTACCAAAATGTATGCTTATTTGCTCATCTGTGGAGATATGTATTGGAGAAATCATTTTCTCCCTTCTGAACTTTATCATGGATAATGTAATGCTTGTACTGTAGTCTGGAACACTGTGAAGGCTTCATGTAGATTTGAACAATAGAGTATATCATAGAAGTCATCTTGATGTTATAGGAAATCTTCACCACGCTTCTGCTGTGCACTGGAGGTTCTCCATCATGTTGTCTTCTGCATACAGGAGTCTCTTTCTGGTATGGATCAAAGTCTTGAGATTGCTCTTCATACGTACTTTATTCAATTTCTCTGGAGAACATTCTTTGCATTTGTCTGATGTAGAATTCCGACTCATGGATGTTGCGGATAATACAATGACTTATATAGAGATAAGTCTGGTGTACTGGAACAATCAATCATCATAGTCTTCTCCCTCCATCTGAGAGAATCTATGGTTCTAGATCTCGTAATGTTTTCATTCATAAGTCTTCCGTACACTGTTCTTCATCACGACTTTTGGCTCTTCTGCTTGATTGCTTTTAGTGAGTTCATATTAGGATGGTAATCTTGTGATTCTTGATACAATGTCTGGTTGTTCTGATTCTTCTTTCTTGGAATCTTCATGTTCTTCTTCAAGTTTTTCTTTAGCTCTTGGTTCCAAGGAGTTTCTTATAGATTCCATGCTCTAGAGATTCCACTTCTTCCTTTCATCATAGATTCACGAATCTGGATGAACAACCGGGGATTCTTTAAGGCTTATGAGGAAGTCTTCTTCTGTAGCTGAACTGAACATGTGTTGTCTTTCATGAATGCTACCATGGATACATACATTTAATCATCTTTAATGGATCATAGGATTAGCTCCCTCCTAATCCTTGCTTCATGTAAGAGTGCATATAATTGGATCCCTCCGTCTGATAGAGTCCATACTTCCATTTGCATCCTTATTGTCTTCTGCAACATATAATTGGCTTTCTTTATCTAACAGAGTCCACGCTTCTGTCTTAGTTGTCGTCATAAGTCTTTCTCCAATTCCTCTTGATGTCTGACTTCTAAGTCTCTTCATGATTGATTCGTCTTATCTTGCAGTAGCTTCCACATAATTTGTATTTCATCCCTTCATGTGTGTTATCTAATGATATTCATTCTTATCTTGTTGTTCTTCCATGGGTATAGTTCTTCTTGGAACACATTATTTTCCAAGATATACAAGATATGTACAAAGACGATGCAAACAAGATATGTACAAGAAATGAGAATAATGTTGTTACCTTTTAGTAGAAAAAGTCTCTTCCATCCTGCTTAGTCTTCTTTGTAGGTTCCTTTTCTTCGGCAATCGATGCTTCGTGTTTCTTCTTCCTTTTCTTTAGCTCGGGACACTGATTCCTGTAGTGACCGTACTTCTGACAGTTGAAGCATTGTATTTCTGAGATGTCTTTCTCTTGATTTGGCTTCCTCCTTGAACCAAACTTCCTTTTGATTATGAAGTTCTTGAATCTTGCTATGAAGGCTTGATCATCGTACTTCTTTTGGGGTTTCTCTCTTGCATTGATCCTTGATTCTTCTTGAGCACAAAAAGTCCAAAGTTCTTCAAATGTCAGGTACTCCTTTCTTGTGTTCATGCTTGCGGCAAATGCATCCCATGTCTTGGGAAGACCATTGAGTACTATGTTCACCAATTCCTTCTCTTAAGTGATCTCTTCAATAGCTTGTAGTTGATCTCTTAACTGGGAGATCCTTACAAAGTATGATGTTATGCTGTCATCATCATTCATCTTCATGTCATGGAGCTCATTCTTCAGACTCATAACTTGTCCAATGTTTCTGACTGAGAAGAGATTTGTTAGGGCATCGTACATCTTCTTTGATGAGTCAATATGGGAGATGTAGGGTATCAAGTGATATTTTATGGAATCCACTATGATACTCATGGCATTGATGTCAACATCTTTGAACTTCTCCATGGTTGCAACATTCTGCGGTTCCTTCTCTTCTCCTTCTTTAAACTCTGGCTTCACGATCTTTCCTTTCACAATATCCAACACTTTATTCTTAGCAAGGATGAGGTCAATCCTTGTCTTCCATGCTCTGAAGTTAGAGGCTCCATCTAGCTTGTTCTCAGACTTCATAGAGTTCATCATGGCTTGCTTAACTTGGTCAAACCCTAGATTTGACCAGAAATCCAAACTTCACATCTTGGCCTTCTGAGAGTAACAGGAGATGCGCTAGGCTAGGGCGCACTGATCTATCCAGAGATTAGGTCAATCTCGTCACTTAAGGTGCCTCAACAAGAGGTTTAGGGCTTCTGCAACTGCTTCTGCTAGTAACCCTAGCTGCAATGCTTTTGGAAACTGCTCCTGCTAGTAACCCTAGCGACAGTTTCTTAACGAACTCAATATCTAGCGGCTATGTTTCCTTCCAACGTTTTAGGATGACTGAAGGGGTGTGGGCCCATAACCTGTTAGAATATAGAATATGGTGTGCTCGTTTTACCATTGACGATACCTTTGTCACCCAACCATAGGCCGAAGCCTCCCTCCGAGCACCTTAACCTTGACTGAGAATTCCTCCGGAAGCAAACCCTAGGCTAGATAGCCAAACAAAGAGTAGTGCATCAATCCCCAAGGATAGCACATCACAAAAAGCTGATCATATGTTCCAAACCCTAGCCAAGAGATATTCACGCCAATACTAAGATCTTGCTGCTGCTACAGCTGCACCAACTCTTCCTCCAAACCTGCACACAAGACTGCAACTGCAGTGCGCACCAACTAGGAAACTACTGCGCAGAACTGGCTCTGTCTGCAACTGCTGAGATGCTACAAATGAGAATTGGTGCCCTGTATTTATAGTAATCCTGCCAGTTTGCTGGGGCTGACTTTTCCTTCTGGGTATGTGTCTGTTCAGTATATTATTATTAATTCTGGCCGACTTCTTCTCTTGGAGGCTAATAGCCTAATATAAATTATCTTCTCGAGCCGACAAGGCTTCTAGGGTTATTAGCCAACTCATTAGGGTTTCTCTTGCTTTCCGGAGTCTTCTATTCTTGTCATGTTCACATGTAGAGGTAAATACTTCCCACAGCTACCATAATATTAACATGATCAACAACCAAACCATTGTTATTTTAATTGATTCAGGAGCTAGTCATAGTTATATAGATCCTAAGTTGGTGGAAAATTTGCATTTTCCAAGAAACAAGCATGAGAAATCTTGGTTGGTGCAGCTGGCTACAGGAGACAAAAGAAAAGTTAATGAGATGGTTAAGTCATGTCTTATGGACATGAATGGACTAAACACCAAGGCGGATTTGAACATCTTACCTTTAGGTTCCTATGACTGTCTAACTGGGATGGATTGGTTGGACCAACATCATGCTCTCTTAGACTGTCATAACAAAGCATTTACTTGCTTGAATGAGGAAGGGAAACTAAGGAAAGTGCAGGGAATTCCCAGGGCAGTAACCATCGGAGAAATTTCGCATTACAGTTGAAGAAATGTTACAGGAAAGGCTATCAAATATTTGCAACACATATGGAAGAGACACCTAGAGATAAGGTGCCAAATTTGGAAGATCATGCAGTCTTGGAAGAATTTGAAGATGTGTTCAAGGAGGTACCAGGACTACCCCCAAAGAGAGATATTGATTTTTCTATAAATCTAATGCCTGGAGCAGCTCCAGTGTCAAAGACTCCTTACATAATGAGTACACTAGAGTTGAAAGAGTTGCAAATGCAACTTGAAGAACTTTTGAAGAAGGGGTATATACGCCCAAGTGTGTCACCTTGGGGTGACTCAATCTTGTTTTTTTTTCTTCATACTTTATAAGGTTTTGAAGATACTTGGGAGTTTTATCTCTAAAAAAAAAATTAACTTGTTGAGTTAATAAAAAACCACACTTAAAATTATCACACACTATCCGTTTCGATTTATGGAAAACTATTGACACGTTAGCAGCTCTAAAGGCTGATAAAGAGAGCCATCAAGCACACAATAGGAAGAATACTAAGCTAGATCGGTTAAGAAACAAGAACAATGTTAGCAACAATAGCACCAGCGTGCAGAAAGTTGTCAACCTCTCCTCACACGAACCAGACAAGGCTGAGCTAAGTGTTCTTGAAAAAGGCCTGAACTTCGCAGTTTCCCCCTCCTCCATTCTAGTTGATAGTATTATTTGTTGCATTGAAGATAGTATAAAAACTCTAGCTGGTGAAGTCGAGGACCGTATTAGAAAAGATTGCGTTGTCATCCTCCCAAGATCAAAGCCTCCAAAGAGAAATATTAGCAGAGAAGAACGCCAAACCCTAAGAAACCTCAGAAACAATGTAGACATAGCAATACTTATATATGACAAAGGTGGAGCCACAGTGGTTATGAATCAAGTAGATTATAACACTAAAATGATTGAACACCTCTCCTAAAGTGGTAGTTACAAAAAGCTTACTAGTAACCCTATTACAAGGATTACAAGAGAAGTAAAGAAAGCCATCGAAGACTCTAACTTAGCTTAGACTAAAGAACTAGAAAACAATTATTCCCTAGTAGTGATATTACCCTTAAGAATTTATGGATTACTGAAAATTCACAAAGATGGGGTTCCTCTTAGACCTATAATTAATACAATTGGCTCTCCCACCTATGAGCTAGCCAAACATGTAGTGAAGATTCTTGGCTCCTTAGTAGGCCATACAGACTCTTTCATAAATGACTCAAATGATTTCATTAGCATCATCAGGAATGAGAAGGTGAAACCTGAAGACATCCTTATCAACTTTGATGTTGTTTCTCTATTCACCAAAATCCCACTTGATGAGGAAATTCAGGTTGTCAAAGAAGTGACTGACCTGGAAACAAAAAAACTAGCAGAGGGTTGTCTTCGTTCCACATTATTTAGCTATCAAGGAGAATTTTATGAACAAACAAGCGACATAGCAATGAGATCTCCACTTTCTCCCATTGTTGCCAATCTTTTCATGGAAAACTTTGAAAAGAAATCCCTAGATTCTTATGCTTTAAAACCATTAAGATGGAAGAGATTTTTTGATGATACTAATTTACTATGGCCTCATGGGAAAGAGGAACTAGAGAAATTCTTCCAACATATGAATGATATATTAAAGGATATTAAATTCACAATGTAACTCAAAGAAAATGGTAGCATTCCATTTCTGGACGTACTGATCAACAAGAAAGAAGATGGGCACCTTGGACATGTTATCTACAAAAAAAATACCCACTCAAAAAACCATCTTCATGCAAGCTCCCATCATCACCCCACACAGAATCTAGGGGTTCTTAACACTTTGGCCACAAGGGCCATAAGAATATTCGATGAAGAGCACTTAGAACATGAGAAAGAACACCTCTCCAAAGTCTCGAAGAACATAGGTTACAAGGACAAAGACATTAAGAATGTGATGAGGAAATCCCTTGAAAGAGAAAGTAATAGATCTCATTCCCTGAACAAACAGACCCCTGGTATGACTGCCTACCTTCCTTACATCCAAGGAGTAACTAATAGGATTATAAAATTCCTGAACAAGAAAGGGATCACGACCTCTTTCAAACCAGCAAAAAACATCAAACAAAAAAGGAGATCCATTAAAGGCAAGCTTGACTATCACAAGGGTAAATGAGTATACAAACTAGAGTGTTCATGTGAAAAATGCTACATCGGAGAAATTGGTTGCTCCTTCCACATCAAGAATGAACGTAGTCACACCTTATCATTAGTCGAGCACTCTCTCACATCAAAACACCACTAGAAGACACTAAAATTCTAGCAAAAGAAGATCACCTCTTTAAACTTCGATTTAGGGAAGCAATTGAAATCATCAAGCATCCTAACAACTCGAATAGAGATAATGGGCTTGAAATCAATGAGAGTTGGATCTCGAGTTGTTTCCCTTTGATCTATAGAAGGATTAGTTTAGAAGATTCAAGTTTATTTAGGTTACCCTTATTTATTTTCTTTTTGGTTTTGTTGTTTATTTTTTGTTGATTTTCTTCACTGCTTTGCTTAGTCCTTCCACTCTTAGCTTTTTCAACATCTATAGAGTCAATTTTAGTATTATTAGTAGGGTTTTTCTTAAACCTTAATAATATCATAGGTAATTATATTAATATTACTACCTTAAGTTATATTATTACTTTAGTTTCACTCATATTAAATAGTATTAGTATTAATATATCCATTACTAATAATATTAAAATTAACATTAATAAACCCTAAATATTAATGCTAATATTATTAGTGATATAGTTTATACTTTAATATTATTATTATTAAATATTTAACCTATACCTTAGTATTATTATTATTTTATGGTTTATTCCTTATTATTAATATTAACCTTAGTACATTCTAAATAAGTTAATAATTCTATTACTTAAAGTGACATTTTATACCCTAAACATTAATACTTATTTTATTAATATTATTACTCTTTTTTCTTTATTAATATTATTAGTGATATTTTATACCCTAAACAATATTATTATTAGAATTATTCTTTATTTTTTTTTTGTTTGTTAATGTGGCCGAACCTGGTGGCATCGGGATTAACCTGTGGCTTGAGAAACCGCGACTCAGGGGCATCTAAGCCGTCAAAATTACCCAGGGATTGCACCTGGCCTGAGCCACACCAACCCTTAACATGGTTGGATTTTTTGTCCCTGCAGGTTTCGAACCGGTGACTTTTCAACACAAAGTGGCTTAACAACACACTCCGTCACCGACTGTCCTACACCTCGGGGACTAGAATTATTCTTTATTATTACTAATATCATTAGTGATATAGTTTATGCTCTAAAAATAGTATTATTAAATACTTAAAACTAACATGATTGGACCCTTAATATTAACACTATTATTATTATTGATATAGTTTATAGGTTAATAATAATTAAATATTTAACCTACCCTTTTTTTTAAGTAAAAAAGAGAGAGTGAATCCTTTATATTATATCATAAACAAAAATATACATTTGTCCTTAGGCTGCCAGCTGTTCCGTAAAAAAAGAGGAAACTAGAACAATTGGAAGCCCTAGATAACATGTCCAAAAGAGGCAGACTACCATCTGCCCTGCCTGGAGGAAACCAGGACGAGTGGCGGTCTATAATCTGCATATTTGTCCATGACAAATAAAACTGAAAAGAAGCTAAACAGAAAAGAGTTCTCACTGACATAACACCCAAACAGAGCCTGAGCATCTAACCAAAACCAGAAGGCAAGTATAGCCACACTATTACCCGTTGAAGTCTTCACTGGGCATTTCATTCCAAGCTGGCAGGGCATAGAGTCTCGCACACGTCGGACATCTTTACTTTGCTGGCGCGTTGGAGAAAGCCTCATCGAGCATGTCTGTGCGTTGGTTCATGAGTGTGCCACAGTAGGCCTGGCCTGCCATCTGGCGCCTCAAATCAAACACCAAATCGAGTTGTTCCGGGTGGAATAAGTACAGAGGGACACACCACTGGTTCGAGGTTGTCGAAATAGGAGGTGGCGCAAGGACCTCGCCGCCCTCCTTCGACGTGTGCCCACCCTCTACCTCGCTTGGTGCAACCCACGTTCCTTCCTTCGCGCCATCTTGGTGTCCCGTTCTTGCGCTCCGCTCCTTAGCCCTGCCCTCTTCTCTCGTCTCTGTGCTCCCGAGTTCGTGCTCTGAGACTGTGAAAGGAGAGAGACCATCCGAGATTATGTCATTCTGGGCCATTTGGAGGCACTCCTCCAGAAGTTCCTCCTTAATGTAACAGATAGGGAAATCACCCATTTGTGAGTCCATGGTGCCTGCACTATGGTGAGCCGCTGTAACTGCCCAAGTTTCATCCTCAGGGAAGCTGGTTGGAGGCTGCCAATTTTCTGGCACTGTGAAGAGCATATCCTTCGGAGGGAGCTGGATGGCCTCCTCCAGGATGACCTCCTCCACAAAAACTATTGGAGGTGACCAGGCCATCATTTCCCTGCCATCTCTACGAGCAAGCTTAGCTCTCTAGGTGCTAGCAATTGAGAGCGCCCTCTCAAGTTTTTGTAGTTGTTTCTGCCTTGCAGCCATGATGTACCAGGCTGGGCCGCGATGAGGATTTCCACGCTCTCGGGGTGTTAGTAACATTTTTGGTATCGGGATTTTAAAGGGAAAGACGATCGAGATCTTTCGAGTCTCGAAAAGCCAATGGAATCCTAGCCGTTAATTTTGGCAGGACACGCGTCAGACATTAGAAGGAGAGTCGGGATTTCAGCTCATCGGGGGATCGAAGTTTCTAAAAGCAGAGAACTCTTACATGGGTAACTCGCGATGCGCGATTGCCCGACTATATCAGGGCCGCCTGTCAGCTGTGGCACGTGGAAAAAGATCCTGCGGAGTCGGGGATCGGGGATACGAAAGTCCCATGCACACGGTATTAGGAATTCCGATATCCCGATACCTGATTTCCCGATATCGGGGGTAGTTTTCATAGTGGAAGACAGGTGGCAGGCTATGCACCAAGGAGCTGATCGTCAACAAGTCAATGGCCATAAGCCATCGGGTTTCGGGGGATCGCAAGTTTTGTGGACACAAACAGCGTGTCGTCAGGAACGCCGAAATCCCGATGAAAAGTTGAACCACGGTCGTGCAGGGACAGGTCATATGGACTGTGGACTAGCCGGTAGGGGCCAATTCCTGAGAGAAGGAGCTCATCGCATATCGGGATATCGGGGTTCCCAGATGCAAGGAATTCGTGCACTCCAAACTCGCGAATCCCGAATTCCCGAAATCCCGAAACATTCATCACAGACCTCCATTTACC
>JASDQU010106627.1:119304-147929 GCA_032191745.1 Picea mariana | reverse complement strand
GGATCCAGTCGAGCTGTAACTATTATAGGATGATGTTGTAATGGATCACTGTAATAGTTACGGAGCCTATAATCAGTCCCTGTAATTCTCTTAGCGCTGAATGACTTGGAATTGGAGGATCCAGTCAAGTCCTCTTTCAGCTTCTTGAAGCCCTGAACTAGGAGGATCCTGTTTCAGAGTTTTTCCTCTGCAAACTGCTGCAAGCCTGATGCCCAGAGCTGTTTGTCCACTTTCTCCTAAGTCTTCCACCTGTTCATGTTTAAATCAACCCACTGGCTGAAGTTAGGATTCCATACCTCCTCTGTCTTTATGAACCAGACTCAGTCCCTGCGTTAGAGTGATACCTCTTAGAGCCGTTATCTCCATTTGATCACCCTTCATAAACAAATCGTAACATAAAACTGATGGGCGTTGGGCTCTGCTCCTGCAAGCAATCCAGGAGTGACTTCTAACGCTAACACGGGGAATCAAGAGGATGAAGCTAATGGAGAAATTACAGTGGATGTAGCAATGGCCGCTCCCAAGCTCTAGACTACGAGCCTGGTGCAGACCAAAAACAAAATGAGGAAGGTAAATGCAGAGGTGGATAATAACCGAAAGGTGCGACGGGATGACTGCCATGATTGCCTCCCTAGCATTGAATTCGATGGTCGCCTGGTTGTTCGCGCAAGGGAGAAGTCCCATGGCTACTGGCTGACAGTTATGCCTGGCTCCCATTCTTAATGTCGAGGGAATGGGAGCCGACCATCCTTATTTATGGCTTAGCCAGGCCCTATGGGACGTGGCACTTGAGTGTTGAGTGTCACCCTATCCGGGGTAATATTTAACCTACCCTTAATATTATTATTATTCTAGAATTTATTCCTTATTACTAATTTTAACCTTTTTACATACTAAATAAGTTAACAACTCTATTACTAAAACTAACATCATTACACCCTAAACTTAATACTAATACTATTAATATTATTATTTTAGGTTTTTCTTTATTTACTAGGAATAGTACATGTATTACCGAACTAACATTAAATCCTAAATATTAACATTAATGTTATTATTAATAAAAATAATTATTTAATACTAATTAATTTCAATTTTAATATTAAGTTTTTATCCCTCTTTAATATTTATTGCTACTCATCTTATCTTTTTACTTATGTCATGAATATGGATCCAAAACATCTACAAATCAATAAATCAATGAAAACACTGTGGTTTCTCCCAATATTTTTTGAAAAAAACAACTTTTTATATTAAAAATGATTCTTTCTTTAACAAGTTATTTTGAATTTTATTTTATGGACAAAAGATTGCATTTCACTTAGAAAGTAGATGACTTCATTGGAAGTAACAACAATGATGATTACAAGGGACATCTTGTACATACTATTTAAGTAGTAGAAAATGTCTTTTCTTCTTGAAGTAAGACTTAAAATTACTAATAATTGGATAAGAGCTAGTCTTCTTCTGACATAAAAACACATGTTAATGCCTGGAATGAAAGTCCACCCTCCACCTTCAAATAAAAAATATCTTTTAAATTTTTCTACTTATTTCAAAAGAAGTTTCATATTATTATTATATATTTCACTTTAGTGATGTTTTCTTAAAAAAAAAATTCTCACTTCCCAATTGTTTTTTTGGACGTAAACCCTCCCATAAGTATCTCATTTTTGCATTGTAAAAGATTTTATACTCTTTATAAAATCGAGTCAATTTTTTCATGGAAAAAAATATCTCATTTCACGTTTTCTTAATATAAAGGCGGACTCCATTTAAAGCTTTCATAATCAAATATGATTTTATCATATAATCTTTTACGATAAAACACATAAGAATGCATTGTAAAAAATTTTATACTCTTTATAAAATCGAGTCAATTTTTTCATGGAAAAAAATATCTCATTTCACGTTTTCTTAATATAAAGGCGGACTCCATTTAAAGCTTTCATAATCAAATATGATTTTATCATATAATCTTTTACGATAAAACACATAAGAAAATAATATTCAATTCATACACTTGTTTTCCATTTTGATAAAAATGAAATCCATTAATTGTTTACGGAACTCTATTAAATCCTTTTAAGCCATTCGTGATTTTAACGGATAATTCTTTACTCAGATTTAACATATAAGAAAATAGTCAATTCACATCATTATTTTCTATTTTAATAAATTTAAGTTATTAATTGTTTAATAAAACTTTCTTATCAAAAAAGTTTTAACAATCTTACCTAAATATAAATTAAAGTCTAAAAAATATCATAAATTTATGATTGAATTCATAGTATTTTGAACTAAAATATATGTATATTTTTTCTCCTAGTATATTTTCGTTTTGAAAAATTATCACAAATTTTTATTTAAAAAATTTAAAGCAAAAATACATTGAAAAAAAAATCTCTTAACAACATCGATACTAAAAGAATTAATAAGACTTAACATGATATCAATCACAAAAATGGGAAAAAATAAAAATTAAATTAAAAATATTTATTTTAAATTAAAAAAATATAATTTTAATATATATATATATATATATATATATATATATATATTTTAAAATTTATTATTATTATTTTATTATTTTTCTAAAAAACATATCATATCAAAATTTATTATATTATTGTAAATATTATTTTATTATTTCCCTTAAAAACCATATCAAATCAAAATTTGAAAGATTTTTTTGCTTTGCTTTTAAACCATTTGAATCTTAAAAATTTTTGTAAAAAAACAATTATGATCCAATACAAAATTATATTACACTGATTTTTACTTAAAATAATATTTATTTAAGAGTTGAAAATGTTACGTGGGAATTGTTTTTATTTAAATTAATAATATATGTATTTAAGAGTTTAACATATTATGTGGGAATTGAACTTGGGTTTGGAGAACAACACCTTTCACAATTACCCAATGCATGGTGATTGTGGATGGAACATGTAATTTTCTGTTCTTCATTTTCACATTTTCTCAACTAGACTATTTTTACAAATTAAATAAAATATACAAGTTGAAACAATGTCATGTGAAATAACTGTCCCCACAAATTAAGTAAAATAGACACTTGAAACAATATTATGAGGAAGATGTGTAATTTCTTAAGTAATTAATTTAACATCACTTTTTGAAGTTTTTAAAACACATGTTCTTAACCATTATATATATATATTTTATGAAAGACGAACAATTTTAATTGTGAACAATCTCGTTTTCTTTGAGATATGAGACTTAGTAAAAATTATATTGTTGAGTTGATACATATATTACTCTAGAGTTTATTATAGTGCTCACTTCATATTTAATATTTAATGGAGACTTATAATAATGTTGAGTCTATTACAATGTTTACTTCATATTTAATGGAGAAACAATCATCAGTTTAATATACTACTAAGTTTATTTTTGAATAAAAATTTCAAGGATTTCTTGAATTTTGTTAGGTTTTTAAAATTGTATGAAGCTTTTCCAAGTTATTAAATCAATATAAAATATAGTCACAAATAACAAGCAGAATAAAATAATGCATTATGACATTAATTTAAAACTAATTTCAAATTATAAAGAACCAAAGAAACATTAACTATCCACTAAAATAATTATATATAAGATTGTACCATATTGTGGCATTACAGATCCCTTAAACTATATTCTATGCACGGTAATACAAATGGTTGATTTCAAATTATAGAGTACCATAGCTCGATGCTATCGTATATTCATTAATGCAAGATTTCCAAAAATAACCGTAAGCATATATTTCAACTTTTATTTAGCAATGCAACGAATTCATAATATTCATCATATTTATAGTTTGTCATAATCACTTTTAATAAACAGCTAAATTGTGAAATGAGTTATGTTTTATATCTTACAGTTTTTATATTTATACAGATACACAATTTTAATTAGTGAAATGAGTTATTTCTTATATTTTATATTTTTTTATATCTATACAAATACACAATTTTAATTAAATTGATAGAGTACATCTATTAAAAATGGGTACAATTAATAATTTTTTAATTATAAATTATAATCTTATGACTAGCAATTGAAGATATTGGTATATTTTTGATGGTCTTTCCAAATCAATGAATAAGATTCATGTTCATAATTTCCTTTCATTTTTAAATGTGTACCTTTCTTTGTTTACTTTTTCACATTTACTAAATATGATTAATAATTCACTGACGATCGATTGCCAAGTTTACCTAATTAACAAGCATTAATATACATATAATACCTCATTATCATGATCCCACAACTGATAGATGCCACATTGGTTAAACTCCATGCATAACAGATACCAAGGTTGGGTGGCATTTTAAATTTCATTTTATTTTTTTATAAATAAAGAATGACACACATTTCTATTAACTAAGATGTTTCAGATTTCATGCATTTCTATTAACTAACATTTCTATTAACTAAGATGTTTCAGATTTCATTTCAGATTTCACTTATTTTTATTAACTAAGGCGTTTCAGATTTCATCTCTCCCATATATAAATTAAGATGAGGAGCGACGAAGTCCAAGATCTATAAGGATCCGATCTAGACAATTGCATGGAAGGATATGCAAGGAGGCACAACTACATAGATGGATGGATGTTGTTTAAGAACAATCAGCTCCATATTAACACATTGACATTGATGGCTAGGCTCCATAAACAGAGTGACTCCCAACATGCATCTAGAGCAAGAACCCTAACCCTAATGCCTAGAAATCGTAGCCAGAATTCTTTTAGATTTTAACTTCTTGGTTAAAATTTATAAATAAAATTATTCACAAATTTATTTTAATCTAATTACCATTCATACCCTTCCTTAATTTTCCAATTATATATATATATATATTTCATGCAACTCTGAATTAAATCTAACCACACCTCATGTATTCATTTGTTGACTGTCATAAAATTAATGTAGAATGTTGATTCAATTGTGGCATAACTGAGTCCAAAGATGATGCTAGAACTGTGCTTTGAACCTACAGGAGTTACCTTCAAGTAACAATACTTTTATTTCCTATCGGTGTTCATCAGTTGTGCTAATATATAATGAACACGGGTAGGCAATGAAAGTAGACTTGAGGTCATAGCTTTATTATTAAATCATAATTGATGTAAACCTTAACCTTATAATTTTATATGATTTTAATTATTACATTAATAATTTTTCAAATCAAACAAAAACTATGAATGATTATGTTAAGGTTAGTGTTATGTTAGGGTTAGAATTTGTATTAAGTATAATTTAATGTAAAATCTATAACTTTATATGATTTTAATTATTACATTAATAATTTTTCAAATCAAACAAAAATTATGAATGATTATGTTAAGGTTAGTGTTATGTTAGGGTTAGAATTTGTATTAAGTATAATTTAATGTAAAATCTATAACATATTTGATTTAAATTGTTGTTCCTTCTATTTCTATTGCCTATCCGCTTTCATCGGCCACAAATTATGTGGTTGTGCTAGTTATATATAAATGCTAGCATTACTTCTTAATTATTACTATTTATATGTAGATGTTATTATTACTTAGTAACTATGACATTGATAGTGCAGAGGCACATTCTGAACATTGACAATCCTTATGCAGCCTGCAAGAAATTGAAGGCTATCTATGAGGTAAACCATAAATTTGGAGTATGGTATCGCATGGAGAAATTGCACACTCTAATGCTAGGGAGGATGAAACGGTTGAAGAGTTTTTGTTACAATTAGAATACATGAAGAACCAACATTTGGAGGTTTAATGTGAAATGGATGAAAAAATGGTACTGATAATGATCAAATGCTAAACTAATTGGCTTCAACAAGAGGAAGCACGACACGTCTATACTGAAAAAGAAAAAACACTTTCTTCTAAGAAAAAATTTCAATTAAAAAAGGTTTCCTGTAGAATGGTGAAGAAGTATCTAAGATAATGACAAAAGTGGCATATACAAAAAGTTTCAGTTAAAAAAGGTTTCCTATAGAATGGTGAAGAAGTATCTAAGAGAATGACAAAAGTAGAATGGTGAAGAAGTATCTAAGAGAATGACAAAAGTGGCATATACATAAGTGGTGTTGTATTAAATGATACATGGATATTGGAATATAAAATCTATATCACTAAAAATTCAACAACATCATGTCTATTATTACTAGAGAATGAATAATAAGTCTCTTATTATTAGAGAAATGGATAACAACAATATTAAAGATGTAAAAGGTTGATGATGACTAGTTAGAAGACAAACATTGAATCAAATGTAATAACTGATTGAAATTGAAAGGGAAAAGATGAGGATAACAAGGGAAGAACAACCAAGAATGAATAAGGATCAAAGGGGAAGACAATGAAAAAAGAATTCTGAAAGAAAAACATTGTAATTACAAAAAATGATTGAGTATGGTAGGGAAGGACATAGAATTCAAAATAGAGATCAAATAAGAAAACATTGACAAAGACAATGGAGATGTGTCAACAAAGTGATGAAAGCGAACCTATTTCTATAACAAGTACCAATCATGAAAATCATCAATTGATAGTGCTAGATGATGATGAAATTCGAACAAAATCCAATGTACGAGTGATTTCATATGAAGATGATGTTATTGCACATAAAAAATTTCGTGAAAGAATTGATAAATTGGGTCATATTCAAAACGTGGCATGTGTGTGAGGAGCTATATCTCAGCATTCAAGTGGTGACTACTAATACAAGTTCGATTTGTATGAGATTATCCAAGGGACAAGAGGCACCGAAAAGTATTACTCGATTGGTGCTATTGAACATGCCATGCAAAGTGAATCCCTTTCTCATAAGAGCACCTTGTTTCTTTCCCCCCTACTGTTATTACAACATTCAACATATCTGTGTCAACTATGTACACTCTGCACTTCATATACTAATAAGGGTCATGACCAATTTACAAGGGTTACGTTTGATTACCTTACAAGAGGAGTAGAGACACATCAAATACATCCTTATTGATGAGATGAGTTTTATATAGAGGAATTTGTTAACACAAATAGTGTTGGACTTCCCTTTCGGAGGTAAATCAATTATATTGGTAGGGGATTTGGGACAACTACCTCCTATTATGGATAGACCTGCATATGCATGTGAAGGTCATGCGAAAGAATTATGGAATTTATTAACGGTTGTTGTAACTCTTGATAGAGTGTTCAAGCAAGATGGACAAAGCAATGATCAATTTTTTTTCCGACATTTGTTAATGAATGTTAGGGATGCGATTCCAATTGCAGAAGACTATAAATTAGTAATGATACATACATATAAAAATATGGATGGTTCCACAAAAGATTCATTTGATAAGGTTATACATTTGTTTGCAACAAATGATGATGTCCACAATCACAATAAGCATTGTTTGATATCACTAAATTTCCCTATTGCACTTCTACAATTATAGGTAGCAACTACTCCATGGAAGAAAATGAAGAAAAATTGGGCAATGAACGTCTCTTTGGTGTTGGAGTTAGGGTTATACTTACTTCAAACTTATGGACTAATGCATGAAGTTTGTCAATGTGTTCCCTTGGGGTAGTTGAATATATTGTGTATAATCTTTTCATGAACCTCCCACATATGTTTTTGTAAGATTTGATAACTATGTGGGAGTTCCATGGGATGAATTATTCCCTCATACTATTCTTATTATACCTTATTGAAAGAGGTAATAATAGACAAATTCCATTGAGACTTGTATGAGGATTAACAATCCATAAGTCCCAGGGATTGACATTAGAGAATACAATTATTAATATTGGAAAGACAAGGTCTCACTTTTACTACAATATCTTGGGTTAAAGTTTTGCATGGTGTTCAATTGCAACTTCCATTTCCATATTATCGATATGAAAAGATGGGAAAGTATGTGGGTGTATTTAAAAGAATATATGATGTAAGACAAATTGAGATCAATTACTATGTAATATATGAGTTATTCGATATCTTATTTATATAATTTTTTAATAATATGATGTAGTATATATTTTATTCAATATCTTAATCATTCCATTTTGTTATTATTCAACATCTTTATCACTAAACATTGTTACTTTGTTATTACTCATATTTTAAATTTCAAATAATCAAATTAATATAAAACATATACATATAGATAAGGATTATCATCTAAAAATTTCATACTCTTACTCACGATAGCGTAGATCCATCTTAACTATAGATCTATCATGCATCGAAAGGGATCAAATCTTCGAGGTGTAAACATTTTCTCAACTTTTTTATTTTAAAAGTAAGTTTGCACCTCAAGAGATTTAATCCCTCTAAACACATGATAAATCTAGAGTTAAGATGAATCTACACCAATATGAAATAAAAAAAGTGATGATATAAATAACCTAACCATATTCTCTTGGGCTAGTACTTGTATATGGATTGCTATGGATTGCTAGGTCTATGAGATGAATATGTAATCATCTCTTCTCTTGGGCATGACTGCAGTAAACATAAAATAAAACGGGTGTTTTTGCCATTCAACAATTGCAAAAGGTAGATGAAAGTTAATTGAGCCAATTAACTTCTGATTTTGAGAAGATTAAGCAGATAATGTATGAAATTTGAATGCTTTCAAAACCATCAAAAGCCAAGTGATTTTGAGAAGAATAAGCAGATAATGTATTGGTTTTGAATGCTTTCAAAACCATCAAAAGCCAAGTGATTTTGAGAAGAATAAGCAGATAATGTATGAAATTTGAATGCTTTCAAAACCATCAAAAGCCAAGTTATAGATAAACGATCTGAATCTGTGAGAAAATAAAAACAAACGTGGACGGCAGGATTCGAACCTGCGCGGGCAAAGCCCACATGATTTCTAGTCATGCCCGATAACCACTCCGGCACGTCCACCTTATACATTATAACTTCTCCGGTTATACTAATAGTAATAGAATTAACTAGGATACTATAATAGTTGCTCTAGTTCAGTGGATACAGCAACTATTCACTGAACATAAAGTTATAGGTACGACCCGCACGTGGCGCATTTTGAGTGGTTGTTGGTGCGGCCTTAGATATTCGTTATGTCTCGCTTTTACTTAAGTGTAAATTAATCTCAGACTTAATTTTGTTGAACGATTTAGATTTTTTAACTCGTTTGTAATTATAATTTTTTTAATAACTTTTTCGGTTGACTCAAATAATGACTGGTTTAGGTTTTTTAGCATTTCAAAAAGTCCCTAAACTTTTTAAGACCTTTGGGGATATGAAATAATATTTTTTTAGTTAATATTATTATATATAGTAATGGGAAATATAATGATTAGATGCTAATTAAAAAATAAATATTTGTGTTTAATAGTTAATAATGTTTTATCTCCATTCTCTAAATTATAATAGATTTTTCCATTATGTTTAAAAAATAATTGCAAATTTATTAAAAAAGAGGATAAATACACAACCTAAAAAAGAATTTGACCACCAGTTTGATTAAGTATTTTTAAGTTTTGACCAATTCATTGGGAAGGAACCTTTTTACTATGAGTTTCGCTAAAGAAACCTTTTTACAATAAGTTTGGCTAATTATAATGTATATGTTTTTATATATAATAAATAAAAATCCAGAATTAGAAATCCATCTTTAACTAGAATTTGGATGGTCTATCCATGTTTGCACAAGGAATTAATTAACCCAAAACAAATTAATTTTATATTTGTAAAATTGAAATGAAAGCAATTTTATTATTCTAAAAGTGAATAATAGTACATATTGGTATCAAAAGCAATGCTATTTTGATTTCGTCGAATGAAATGAAAAAAAAATAAAAAAATAAAAATAAATTGTTTAAATAATTAATATAAAGAAAATAAGAAATGAAACAAAAATAAAATAAAAATATTTAAATATTTAATATAAATAAATTAGGGTGAGAGAATGGATTGATATGAAAATTTGCATTGAAGTAACATTTTCATATACATCAATATTGGATCTCTCTCACCTCCATAATATTTGTAAAAAATAAAAACAAAAATGAAACAACCTTTTATAAATTGATTTAGTTATGAACTATAAATCTAAAAAGACTTTGGATACGATTCTAACCATATAAGCAAAAAGGCACAAAGAGTTTATACCAAACTTTTATGTTTTTAAAGACACATAGTTTATACCAAACTTTTATGTTTTTAAATAAGAAATGACACAAAATAAAACCTACAAATGAAAGTAGTGATAATTAATGAAAGATAAAGCAACACACATATCTTTGAAGTGAATGATAATTCATAAGAAGTTTTTAATGTTACTTTATCCATTAAATGAAATAAAACGAAATGATAAAAATTCACATGATTTTGTAAATTTGTAAATTAGAAAGTAAAACTACTATAATTTATTGTTTTATTACAAAATTAAGTTACAAACTAAAAAGAAGTTATTATGAAATTGTTTACATTATGTTTGGGGTGTTTCATGAGATTTTAAATACAAAATGTATGGATTTTTACATTGGAGATGGATTATTCAATGGTTGCTTGACCTCAATTGGATGTTTTCATAACAATCTTCTTTAGGGCATTGGAGAACTTCAGATAACTAAGTGATATTTTGCATTCTAGCCACATGTAAGAGGTTGTTTGCTTGGAGAACATCTTGCATTGGAGGAGTGTCTGACACTTAGAAGGAGGGTTTGAGCCCTAGAAAGAATGGGGTAGCTTGCATGGAGGCCTAGAGTTGACTTGGGGATGCCTACGATTGCAACAATGTTCATGTAGGGGGAGTGGAATTAATGGAGTATATGGCTTAGGAGGATCATTTGAGGCTTGGGGCAAGAGCGTTGGACACATCTCGTTGAACACACCTTGGAGCTTGACATGTGTACCCTTGGAGTGTAGCGGTCCACATATGTGAGCCTACATGTGGTTTTGTGGGTTTCTTAAAAGGGGTTAGGCCCACATATATATTGTTGGCCTCCCTTACCTCTCATATATATAGAGAGGAAGAAGAAATTCCTTTCATTCATCATCATAGTACTCTTCTCTGTGTACTTATCTTCTTGTAGTGAGATATTAGGGTTCATGAGGAGAAGTTATAAAAGGGAAAAATGACACTTTTGTTGGGAGCTTTCTCTTGTGAGGTACTGGAGTTTATTCTTGTGAAGAAGACATTGGAGATGATGGTCATCCATTCATCCTTATTCATCTTGTGTTAGAGATGTGACTAGGAGTAGTGAACTTGTCTTTCTCTTTCTCTCTTAGATTTTTTTTGTACTTTATCTCACTTGTCTTGGAGTCGCTAGAGTTTCTTGGAGCTTCTTGGAGCCTCCTGAAGCATCTTAAATACTAGGGTTAGGGTTTCATCCCTTGGAGGCTTGGAGAAAGGTTTTGAGATTAAACCCTAGGTTGTACTTGGTGAAGTGACAAAGACGAGGATACATCTTGCATTGGAGGACATGTTTGTGTGAAGCATAGTTGTTGGTGCTCCTTGGTGTGAACTAGTGTTTTCAATGTTTTCCCTAGATGGGGTTTTAGAGAGCTAAAGGATTGTACTAGCCTTGGGATAAGGATACGGTGTATGCATATTAATAAATTTTCAATATGTCCAATACTTGTGTAATCGTATGTTTGATCTTCATCTATCTATTTCTTCATGGTGTTGTGATTTCTATCACCTATATGTCTTGTTGATTTAACATAAGTTAAGGTTGCAATGGTTCAATGATTTAACATTTATATTGAAGAAGATAGGGTAGATTTACTACTATATTTACAAGTGTCATAAGTGATTTTCATATCTATTATATGCTTGATAAAATTGCCCTTGAAGGATGGAACTTATTGGCTAGTAAATTATTGTTCTTAAGAGTTTAAATATTATCTGTGTTACTGCATTTTTATTTATATTTCATAACGTCCATACGACTGAAAATTAATAGAATTAAAATCCTAAAAACCTCTAGTTAAGAGGTGAACGAAGAGCCCTCGGATTTTTTTAGCAGCGGTAGGGGACTCAGACAGGGATGTCCATTGTCACCGCTCCTCTTTATTCTTATTATGGAGGGTTTGAGTTTGGCGTTAAAACGTAGCCAAGAGACCGGACTTCTGTTTGGTATTAAAGTTTCACATTTTATAAAAATCCTTCATCTACTGTTTGTAGATGACATTCTACTTATGACTTTTGGTACTATTGCTGAATGGAAAGAGATCAGTAGGATACTAAAGCTTTTTCGTAATGCATTTGGTCTTAGGACCAACCCACAAAAAACCACCTTTCATTATTATGGTGTTAACCTTTCTATGCTGGAATCTCTGAAACATGTCTTTACTTACAATATCAGAGACCTCTCTGAGGGGTTTAGATACCTCGTTTTTTTTTTTAAAGGTTGATAGATATAATTCAGATGATTGGCAATGGCTTGTTGAAAAATATGAAAAGAGAATTAGGCACTGGTGCTCAAGGTGGTTTTCATTAGGGGGACGCTTGGTCTTGATCAAAGCGGTACTTGAGTGTCAACCTGTCTATTGGTTGACCTTGGCAAGCTTGCCTTCTGCGATCCAAAACAAAATTTGCCAAATTATCTTTAACTTTCTATGGTTGGGCTGCCGAATTAAGAAGAACATTCACCTCTGTAATTGGCAGTTGATTGCTAGGCCAAAGCATCTTTTGGGATGGGGATTGAGAAATTTGACAGGGTTCAACAGAGCGTTGGTAGCACATAGTCTTTGGAGGGCTATTATGAAGGACAACTTATGGCATCGAGTGTTAAAGGAAAAATAATTTCCTTATGTTTTAGTCCAACGCTGGCTTCGCACTGTGGATATTTACAAGGAAAGAGGTTCTCAAATGGTTATACCTTCTTAAATCTATCCATCTTCTTTTGCATTGGATTGTGTGGAGTCATGGGGATGGAAACTCCATTGTTATAGGTAAAGACCGCATTTTGGGAATGGGGGATGCGACCTTACTTTCAGAAGACTTGGTTGCTGCTATCAACAAAAAAGGGTTGTATTTCCTTTTTCAGGCACATAAAGAAACACAAGTGGGGAGGATCATACAAAATTGGTACACAAGTGATTTTTTAGAGTTGACAAGGCACCTACAAGCTAAATGGAGTCTCTTTAGATGCTCCCTCATCAATAATGGAGTTTCTTACAGTCAAAACTAGACTCCCTCAAATGGTCTGGAGGTAACTCATGAGGTATGATCACGGTTAAGAATATATACACAACAACAGAAAACATGAAATGGAATTATATTTTTAGTGGATGACGGAAGGTGATGTGGGAATGGAATGTTCCACTGAAGGTTAATCTTTTTACTTGGTTATTAGTTGATCATGTCCTAGGAGAATCTACAATGTAGAGGATACAGGGGACCAGGTATGTGTCTTTTATGTAAACTGAATGTAGAAACCACTCAACACATATTCTTGGACTGTGCTTTCACGGCGGATGTATGGAGGAAAATCAAATGTAATGTCCCTTTCCAAATAGGAGCTCCAGAGAGGAGGCTTAATGGTCTAAACCACCCCGTTAGACTATAGCCAGGGCCAGAAAGGGGTAAACAGGGTCACTAGAGATCACTTCAGTCACCGGTGTTATATTTCGAAAGTAACATTGAGCTAAAAAGGGTAAAAAGCACTTTTAAGTCAGTATGGGCTAAAAATAGAAGTCAACAGTGAATTAGGGTTTCAGCAGTGATTTAGGGTTTTGGAAAGCTATAAAGGAAGGGTCAGCGACCTAATTCATCATTATGAAAATTATGACTTGTCATTAAGGAGAGAGGTGCATCTCAGGAGAGATAGTTCAGTGGATTCTAGGAGGAAGACACCAGTTGGTTGATTTTGGTGTTGAGAGACACACCCTAGTCATCGGGGAGATCATTCAAGTCTTTCATCATTCTTCAACAACAGTTACACAGTGTCCAACAGTAAGGGTGCATTCATCCAGAGTGAGGGCGCAACTTCTGAGAGGGTTTTTAGTCGAATTATCCCATCCAGGGAGAATTCCGAGATTTCCCTTTGACCCACTTGAGAGGAGGGTAAGGCACATATTTTTCCTAGTTCCTCATTAGATTTCGACAAAGGACTCAACTGGGACACATTTTCCAGGCTTGGACGTGCGACACTTTTGGCAGGCACATTTGGGGTTCCAAAGCGAGCATCAGAACAGATTCAGGGAAACCCTTCTGACCCATTTCCCAGTAGACCAAGGCAGTCATTTTGAGACATATATTGTCTGATTCTGATGGTGGAATCACTAGGACACATTTTGCCAGAGGAAGAGGGCCGCATTTCCCCAGGGGTATCCATCTGGGGTCCAAACTCATCAGCAGAAGGGTCCGACAGATACTAGTACTGAGGACTAGAGCAGGGCACATCATTTGGGACAATTTCTAGGCCATTCCGAGAAGTATAGCTCCCAGAGCAAACTTTCTAGACTTCCAGCAGTTATCGTCAGAGCTTCCATATTCCCAGCGCACCCATTGATTCCACATGACTCACATATTTCGGGTATTATCTTTTAGTTGCTTATTTGTATTCCGGCTAAGATCCTTTTGTATTCTAATCTAGCCGAGTGTTGTTATTTTATTTAGCTGCATTCGGCCTATTGTAATCCGCAAAGATATCATAATACAAACTTTGCAGTCCTTTGTCGCATTTATTATTTGTATGATCATTTATATGTTGTAAACAATAGATCCTACATACACATTAACAACATTTCCTAGACTAGCCAAGTCAGGAAAAGTACAGTGGTATCCGAGCTTTAGTCCTGCCAGCCTGTGACTAAAGACAATGAGTGCAGTAGAAGACCTAGAGGGCCATGAACATGTAGGTGAAAAATATGTCACTTACATCAGGCATAAGGAAAGAAGGCATAGGCCTGACTTTCTCCCTTTTCCTCCTAGCTCAGAGGAAGAGGAAGAGGCACACAAAGAAGCAGAGAGAAGGGCAGAGCGTGAGGTAGAGAGGATGTTAGGAGATAGATATGAGTGACCAGAGGGTAGTGGCAAGGCCCCTGTAGATCCATAGACAAATTTCATGCAGGTTATCAACGATATGTTAGCTAGTCAACAGACCATGTCTCAGTCCTTGGCACAGGTGGTTGATATATTGGCTAGAGTGGGCACCCCAGACACACAAGTCCCGCAAGCAGCACAGGGGAACTCAGGAGCAGGTAGTAGACCCCAATCACCCTCTTACACATACACCTTTGCGAGTAGGATTCCCAAACCCTTGTTTCCCAGTTTCCAGAAGGAACCCCCGGTAGCAACACCGCCACCAATAGCACAGAGGCCACCCACTCATGTAGAGGACATTGCAAAGTATAGGAGGGAGTATGTAGCATTGGGTTGTGACTTCCATCAGGACATGACCCTAGTCAAGTACTATGGAATCAGACTCAAGAACCGTCCCAAAGAGCTACAGAGAGGAGGACCACAACAACAGCAGGGGAATAACATGGATTTCATCCGAAAAGTTGGTAAACTCACCATACCTTCTTTCAACGAATCATCCAAATGCATTGCCAAAGCTTGGGTACAAAATCTAGACACATACTACAAGCTCAACCAGATGACTGAGACAAAGGCCATCAGTTTTGTGACCTTACACTTGGAGGGTGAGGCACACGAGTTGTGGTATCATGGATTGGTGACATTAGGTCACAGTCGCATCACTTCCTATAGGGATTTCACAGAGAGGCTCATGGACAGGTTTGACAGGAGGGATCCCGAGATCCACTTTAGGGATCTAGCCCAGTTGAGACAAAATGGAACAATAGAGGCGTTCATCATGGAGTTTCAGCGGGTAGCCATGGCAATGACAAATATATCAGAGCCCAGGATGATCATGCTATTCACATAGGGAATCACTGAGCCTTTGAGAGGATGGGTGAAGGCATACATGGCTCCAACCTTGCAGGATGCCATCCTTCGCACTCGAGATTTGGCAGACTCAATGCCAAAGACTAAAACCTTTTCCAAACCCTTCGTACCCCAGAAGGATCGAGACAGGAATCCATTCCAGAGAGAATGGAAGGGAAAGGAGAAGCTAGATGATGAGACTAGGCGAGAGCTTATGAGGAAGAAGCGTTTCTTCAATTGCAGAGACCCTTGGGTCCCAGGCCACCGGTGCATGGGCAAGGGAGAGATTCATTATATTGAGGTGGAAACAGACAACGTGGACAGTGAGGAGGAGGAGAAGGACAATGGCTCCACTAGCTCAGAGGAGGAGTCATCACAAGCAGAGGAGAAACCTCCCCGTAGACCTCCGACGCTGACAAGAGCCCATCCTCCAGTAGTCCCACAACCGCCTGAGCAGGCTAACAGGAGGAAACCAACAAAGGGAGGAGTCATAGCGACCCTTTCTGGTGTTCCCAGGTATGATACCCTCCAGATTAGAGGGACTATTCAGGGGCAACGAGCAATCGCCCTGATAGATGGTTGAGCCACCCATAACTTCATTGACACTTCACTAGTATCGAGACAGACACTTCAGACAGAGCAGTTTGAGGGGTTTGACGTTGTAGTAGTAGATGGCCACATGGTGAAGTTTCTAGATAGAGTTCCAGACTTGGAGGATCCATTGTCTTGCTCCTAGTAGAAGAGTGGGGCCGAGAAGCTCAAGACCAGATTTTATGGTCCTTACAGGATCATGCGCCGAGTAGGCGAGGTTTCTTATGAGCTAGAGCTTCTAGAGGGGAGAAAGATTCATAATGTGTTCCACGTGTCTTGCCTCAAAAAGGCAGTGGGACAATTCATTAGCACATCAGAGGAGCTTCCCTTGTTGGATGAGGAGGGATAGTTGGAGTTAGTTCCGGAGGAGGTTTTGGAGTTTTGAGAGTGAAAACTGAGGAGCAGGGTCATCAGAGAGTGTTTGATCAGATGGAGAGGGCTTCCAATAGATGACGCTACTTGGGAGAGCGAGCAGGTGTTGCAGCACCTTGGACTGGTATTGCTTGAGGACAAGAAATTTTGGGAAGGGAGGATTGTAATGTCCCTTTCCAAATAGGAGCTCCAGAGAGGAGGATTAATGGTCTAAACTGCCCCGTTAGACTATAGCCAGGGCCAGAAAGGGGTAAACAAGGTCACTAGAGGTCACTTCAGTCACCGATGTTATATTCGAAAAGTGACATTGAGCTAAAAAGGGTAAAAAGTGCTTTTAAGTCAGTATGGGATAAAAATAGAAATCAACAATGAATTAGGGTTTCAACAGTGATTTAGGGTTTTGGAAATCAACAGTGAATTAGGGTTTCAGCAGTGATTTAGGGTTTTGGAAAGCTATAAAGGAAGGGCTAGCGACCTAATTCATCATTATGCAGATTATGACTTGTCATTGAGGAGAAGAGGCACATCTCAGGAGAGATAGTTCAGTGGATTCCAGAAGGAAGACACCAATTGGATGATTTCGGTGTTGAGAGACAAACCCTAGTCACCTGGGATATCATTCAGGTCTTCCATCATTCTTCAACAACAGTTACACAGTGTTCAGCAGCAAGGGCTCATTCATCCAGAGTGAGGGTGCAACTTCTGAGAGGGTTTTTAGTCGACTTATCCCATCTAGGGAGAATTCCGAGATTTCCCTTTGACCCTTTTGAGAGGAAGGAAAGGCACATCTTTTGCCTAGTTCCTCATCAGATTCCGATGGAGGAATCAACCGGGGCGCATTTTCTAGACTTGGATGTGTGACACTTTTGGTGGATACATTTGGGGTTCCAGAGCGAGCATCAGGCCATATTTAGGGAAACCCTTTCACCCATTTCCTAGTAGACCAAGGCGGTCATTTTGAGACACATCTCATCTGATTCCGACGGTGAAATCACTAGGACACATTTTGCCAGAGAAAGAGGGGCACATTCCCCAGGGGGATCCATCCGGGGTCCAAACTCACCAGCAGAAGGGTCCGACAGTTACCAGTATTGAGGACTAGAGTAGGGTGTATCATTTGGGACCATTTCCAGGCCATTCCGAGAAGTACAACTCCCAAGGAAAACTTTCCAGACTTCCAACAGTTACCGTCAGAGCTACCATAGTCCCAACGCATCCATTGATTCCACAGTGCTCCCATATTCCCGGTATTATCTTTTAGTTTCTTATTTGTATTCTGGCTAATATCCTTTGTCTATTGATCTAGTCGAGTATTGTTACTTTATTCAGCCGCATTCGACCATTTTGTAATCCACAGAGATATAATAATATAAACTTTGCAGTCCTTTGTCGCATTTGTTATTTGTATGATCATTTATATGCTGTAAATGATTAATCCTACACACACATTAGCAGTGTTTCCTAGACCTGCCAAGTCTGGAACATTACAGTGGTATCGGAGCCCAAATACCAGGTGAGATCTTATGAGGAAGAAGCTTTTCTTTAACTGCAGAGACCCTTGGGTCCCAGGCCACCAGTGCATGGGCAAGGGAGAGATTTATTATATTGAGGTGGCAACAAACAGTGTGGACAGTGAGGAGGAGGAGTGGGACAGTGGATCCACTAGCTCAGAGGAGGAGTCAGCACAGGCAGAGGAGCAACCTCCTTGTAGACCTTCGACACCAGTAGGAGCCCATCCTCCAGTAGTCCCACAACCGCTTGAGCAGGCTAACAGGAGGAAACCAACAAAGGGAGGAGTCATAGCGACCCTTTTTGGTGTTCCTAGGTATGATACCCTCTGGATCAAAGGGACTATTCAGGGGAAACAAGAAATCTCCTTGATAGATGGTGGGGCCACCCACAACTTCATCGATGCTTCAGTAGTATCGAGACATGCACTTCAGATAGAGGAGTTTGAGGGGTTTGACGTTGCAGTAGCAGATGGCCACACAGTGGAGTGTCTAGACAGAGTTCTAGACTTGGAGGTAAAGTTAAGCAACTATACAGTGAGAGATACATTTTATGTGGTTGACCTATTTGACACAGATGTGGTGTTGGGAGTCCATTGGATGATTACCTTGAGAAAAATCACCACCAATTACCAAACCTTGGAGATGGAATTCAGAGACCATCACGGGAAGAAGGTTGTTCTAAGAGGTATGTCGACAGGAGCACCCATGACAGTTTCAGCCAAGAGGATGGAGAGGATATTCAGACATGGGGAAGTAGCATATGTCGCTGAGTGTTTGATCATTACGCGAAAGTATTTAGAGGGTCGAAAACAATAACATACAGAGATCAAGGATTTATTGGGATGACATCAACAGGTCTTTGAGGAAATTCCACCAGGGAGACCACCTTTCAGGGGGTTTGAGCACACCATTGATTTGGAGGAGGGGGCCAAACTTATGATCAACCCCCCCTATCATCATCCTAGGAGGTTCAAGGATGAGATAGAGAAGGAAATCAAGGAATTGCTAGTAATGGGACACATTAGACCGAGCAACAACCCATTTGCTTCTTTAGTTGTCTTAGTTCTGAAGAAGGATGGCACCATGAGGATGTGCATTGATTATCGAGCCTTGAACAAGAAAACCATCAAGAATCGATACCCTATCCCACGCATTGATGAGTTGATGGATGAACTACATGGGGCAGTTTTCTTCTCAAAGATTGATCTATTCTCTAGATATCATCAGATCAACATCCGAGAGTAGGACATAGAGAAGACAACATTTTGATGTCATTTTGGACACTTCGAGTTCCTGGTTATGCCATTTGGGCTAACCAGTGCACCTGCTACATTCCAGTCTTGCATGAACCATATATTCAGGGATCAGTTAAGGAAATCAGTCTTGGTTTTCTTTGACGACATCTTGATCTATAGCCAGTCATGGCAAGAGCATATGAGGCACCTAGATGAGGTATTGAGCATCATGGAGGCACAGTCATTATATGCCAAAGAGTCCAAGTGCGAGTTCAGTATGACATAGATGTTTTACTTGGGCCACATCACTAGTGCACAAGGGGTACAGGTGCACCGAGAGAAGATCAGGGCCATTTTGGATTGGCCGACGCCCAGGAACGTGACATAATTGAGGAGCTTCTTCGGGCTGTGCATCTATTACAGGCGGTTCGTCTGGGGATTTTCTCAGCTTGGAGCACCGCTGACAGATCTTACCAAGCATGGGACCTTCATATGGACCGAGAAATCATAGGAAGCCTTTCATCACATGAAGGAAGTCATGGGCACTTGTCTAGTTTTGGCACTACCTGACTTCACCTTTCCATTTGTACTAGAGTGTGACGCATCTGGCGAAGGGATCGATGTAGTTTTGATGCAGGGAGGACACCCCATTGTATTCGAGAGTCGAAAGATTAGTCAGCCTGAGAGGTTGTACTCCATTTATGACAAGGAAATGTTGGCAATCATGCATGCCTTGACCAAGTTCAAACAATATTTGGTGGGCAAAACATTCGTGGTCAAGAACGATCACAACAGTTTGAAGTATTTCCTTGAGCAGAAGGACCTTAGTGAGCACCAACAAAAATGGGTGATGAAGGTATATGAATTTGACTTTGACATAGAGTATGTCAAGGGGAAGAAGAACATTATGGTCGATGCATTATCGAGGAGACCTGTGACATGTTCTTTGATGGAGATTCAGCAGATTGGAAATCCCACTTGTTAGTGGAATATTCCAAGAACAAGTTCACTTGTGAGGTGATGAATGGGTAGATACAGGATGATCAGTATAGGGTCATTGACGATGTCATGTTTTACAAGGATAGAGTCTACTTGGTGCTAGATTCAGGGCTCAAGAAGAAGATCCTCACCACAGTTCATGATTCACCTCTAACAATCCATCAGGGGTTTTTCAAAACCTATAGACATATTAGAGAGAGGTTCTCATGGAAGGGCCTTAAACAGGATGTTGTGAGACATGTTAGTGAGTGTGTGACTTGCCAGTAGAACAAGTCAGAGCATGCTCTTCCAACAGGGCTACTTCAGCCACTCCCTATTCTAGAGCAGAAATGGGAGAGTATATCTATGGACTTCATCACAGGTCTACCCAAGGTCCAGGGTAAGCACTGTATCTATGTAGTGGTCGACAGATTGAACAAGTTTTCTCACTTCTATGCCATACCGACAGAGTACAATGTAGTTCAGGTAGCTGAGCTTTTCTTCAGGGAGATCTTTAGACTTCATGGGTTCCCGAAGAACATTGTCGGTGACAGGGATAGTCGGTTCATAGGGACATTCTGGAGAGAGTTGTTTCGGTTGGTGGGGACGGAGTTGACACCTAGCACCAACTATCACCCTCAGATAGATGGACAGACTGAGATTGTCAACAAGTGGGTTGAAGGGTATTTGAGAAACTATGTAGGTGGACAACATAGAACGTGGGTAAAGTGATTACATTTAGGAGAACATTTCTACAACACCACCTTCCACATGTCCATTGGTATGACACCCTTCCGAGCATTGTACGAATATGATGCTCCCACTTTGGTAGACTTGGTCTTCGGGGAGAGCAGAGCTCCCAAGGCCAAGGATTGGATCATAGAGAGTCAGGAGATTCTCAAGTTGTTGAAAGAGAACCTCCAGACGGTGCAAAACCGACAGAAGGTAAGTGCGGACAAGCACAGGATAGAGAACAACTCTGAGGTTGGAGATTTGGTTTTCTTGAGACTCCAACCCTACAGACAGTTATCTCTGAAGAAGAGTGGGGCCGAGAAGCTCAAGCCCATATTTTATGGTCCTTACAGGATCATGCGTCGAGTAGGCAAGGTTGCTTACGAGCTAGAGATTTGAGAGGGGAGCAAGATTCATAACATGTTCCATGTGTCTTGCCTCAAAAAGGTAGTGGGGCAATTCATTAGCACATCATAGGAGCTTCCCCCGTTGGATGAGGAGGGACAATTGGAGTTAGTTCCGGAGGAGGTTTTGGAGTTCTGGGAGCGAAAACTGAGGAGCAGGGTCATCAGAGAGTGTTTGATCAGATGGAGAGGGATTCCAGTAAAGGATGTTACTTGGGAGAATGAGCAAGTGTTGCAACACCCTGGACTGGTATTGCTTGAGGACAAGCAATTTCGGGAAGGGAGGACTGTAATGTCCCTTAATAGGAACTCCAGAGAGGAGGATTAATGATCTAAACCACCCTGTTAGACTATATCCAGGGATAGAAAGGGGTAAACAGGGTCACTAGAGGTCACTTCAGTCACCGGTGTTATATTCAAAAAGTGACATTGAGCTAAAAAGGGTAAAATGCGCTTTTAAGTGAGTATGGGCTAAAAATAGAAGTCAACAGTGAATTAGGGTTTCAACAGTGATTTAGGGTTTTGGAAGTCAACAGTGAATTAGGGTTTCAACAATGATTTAGGGTTTTGGAAAGCTATAAAGGAAGGGCCAGTGACCTAATTCATCGTTATGCAAATTATGACTTGTCATTGAGGAGAGAGGTGCATCTCAGGAGAGATAGTTCAGTGGATTCCAGGAGGAAGACACCAGTTGGTTGATTTCGGTGTTGAGAGACACACCCTAGTCACTGGGGAGATCATTCAAGTCTTCCATCATTCTTCAACAACAATTACACAATGTTCAACAGCAAGGGCGCATTCATCCAGAGTGAGGGCACAACTTCTGAGAGGGTTTTTAGTCGACTTATCCCATCCAGGAAGAATTTTGAGATTTCCCTCCAACCCATTTGAGAGGATAGCAAGGCGCATCTTTTGCCTAGTTCCTCCTCAGATTCCGATGGAGGAATCAACTGGGATGCATTTTCTAGGATTGGATGTGCGACACTTTTGGCAGGCACATTTGGGGTTCCAGAGCGAGCATCGGACCAGATTCAGGGAAACCCTTCCGACCCATTTCTCAGTAGACCAAGGCGATCGTTTTGAGACATATCTCGTTCGATTTCGATGGTGGAATCACTAGGATGCATTTTTCCATAGGAAGAGGGGCGCATTCCCCCAGGGGTATCCATCCGGGGTCTAAACTCATTAGTAGAGGGGTTCGATAGATACCAGTATTGAGGACTAGAGCAGGGCGCATAATTTGGGATAGTTTCCAGGCCATTCCGAGAAGTATAGCTCCTAGGGCGAACTTTCCAGACTTCCAGTAGTTACTGTCAAAGCTGCCATATTCCCAGTGCACCCATTGATTCCACAACACTCACATATTCCGGGTATTATCTTTTAGTTTCTTATTTGTATTCCAGCTAAGATCCTTTTGTCTTCTGATCTAGCCTAGTGTTGTTATTTTATTCAGCCGCATTCAACCTCTTGTAATCCGTAGATATATCATAATACAAACTTTGCAGTCCTTTGTCACATTTATTATTTGTATGATAATTTATATGTTGTAAACAATATATCCTACATATACATTAACAACATTTCCTAGACTAGCCAAGTCAGGAACATTACATCAAATCAGCTATAAATTATGCTGGCAATTGGACAAGAATCAATATTAATGATTGTTTCAAATGATGGAAAGTTTCAAATTTAAGGTTTCAGTCTTTACCAGTCTTGATTTGTTGGAATATTTGGAGGGAACAAAACCATGCTATTTTTGAAGACAAAGATCCATAGGCACTAAAGGTGGCTCATCTATCACTTTTGTCTTTGAAAGAACACAATCATGTGATGATAGCTCCTGTCCGGAGATCAGGATCCACTCAGACAGGTACGAGTGGTGTTGCTGGTTGGTTCGATGGAGCGGCTGCCTCATCCAGATTAAACAGTGGAGTAGATGGGGTAATTAGAATCATCGAGAATTGCAGTTACAAATGGTTCTTAAATTGTGGTTCGGGCTCTAATACCCGAGCGAAACTTCTAGGTGCTTGGGCGCTGCTTACCTTGGCAATTAAGCTGTCCTTACAGTTGATTCATATTATGGGTGATTCCAAGATCATTATAGTTTGGATGCGAGGAAATGGTCGACTTCAGGTTATCTCCTTGCATTGCTGGAAGGACAGAGTTACTGTATTAATCTCCTCCTTCAAAAAGATCACCTTCGATCATGTTTACAGAGAATGAAATCGAGAAGCGGACAACCTTTCAAAGCTGGCGCCCAACAAAGACCCAGGGAAGTTCATTTTCTATCAATGCATTGAGAAGCATGAAGAGCCTTTCATTTTCTTAGACCTTTACTAGTTTTTCTGTGTTATCCTGTTTTGCGATTCTGTCACTTACTGTGGGACGAGATGCATGCATTTGGGTACTCTGTTTTTTTATTTTAGGAGGGAGAGCACGCTTAGTGGCGAACCTCCTGGATGAAATTTGCATTGTATATCTTTCTTTGGCTATTTCCACTCACCCGGAAATAGGGTCTTTGAGTTTGGGAGCTAAAAGAATTCGTTGTTAGAACTTGAGAACTACTATTTTGTAATGGCTTCTTGTTGACGAACAATTTATAATAATAATAATAATCTATTTTTAAGGTCATGGCCAAGCCATCACACCAAATTGGTGTATGAGACCCCCTTGTTTGTGGGACAAGGGACCCCCCTCTGCCCAGCGATTTGACTGGTAAAGTCTACGAAGGTATACATACCCTATCCCCTTTGGATTTGAACCTGTGACCTCTTAAGAGGAAACACATGTTCTTAACCATTAAACCCACTCAAGCTATATATTAATATAAAGTGATTTTTTTTTAAGGAAAAAAAAAAGAAGAAAAAATTTCTATTTTATTAAAACACATACATTTCTACGATTTAAATATCAAAACTTGGTGTAGGCGAAAGTTATCGATATTCAATTTTCAAATGGTCCAACTTACCCATCCCACTTTCTTATCAAATATTCCAAAACTTGAAAATTAAACGTCGTAAGAATCGATTAAAAAATCATTAAATAAACAAAGTGTGTCATCATAATAATATAAAAGTGAAATCAAACCTTCTATTCCCAAAATTAACATTCTAAATCATCTTTTTAAATTACTTATACAAACCTATTAATTATAGGTTATTCGTGTTTGGTTAGAATTACTTTTCACTGTCAAAACTAACTTCAAGTTCATACTTATTTTCCTTTAAAGTTTCCAAATTTACCTTCTCTCCTTTATTGAGACACTTTTCAATATAACGCTTTAGAAATCTTAAAATTCAATCTTCATTTTATTATTTTTTAAATCGTTTTTACATTTAGTGAAAAATATTTATATATTTTAATAATCATAAGGTTAAAAAGCTTTTTAAAATAATAGTATTAAATATGATAAAAAAAAATCAGATGAAAAAACCAACCATCATTTCATTTATACAAAGATTTTATTTATTTTATTTTCCATGTGCGTTTAAATGATATGGATTTTAAGAGTATTTGTTTTATATTAAAAATAATATATACCCATAAAATCTGGAAACTTTGTTATATAAATAATAAAACATATGTCAAATCAAAATTAAAGGAGAAAATGTGGTGTGATAAAAAGTTACAGGAAAAAAGGAAATTAAGGTATTATAAAGATGTAATCAATCCTAATTTAGAAAATCAAAATTATCTATTTGTTTTGCCAAGTGTAAAGAAAAAAATAAACATTGCTAAGATAAGATCAAATTCTCACGAGCTCCTTAGTGAAACGGGGGTTGGTCAATTCCTAAAACTCCATGGGATGAAATAGTGTGTCACCTTTGTGACACTAAGAAGGTTGAAGATGTAAAGCAACCCATACCCATATTAGATCTCATTTTCAAAATATGTGTCGCAATACCAACCTTCCTAACCTCTTAACTTGACAAACTCAACAAAAGTATGGTGATCTTGGAAAGCTTCTCTTAATTCTTTTCGAGCACAGAAACAAAATTTTAAAGAATCACAAGTAATCACTTACTTTCTTAAGGTCCGATAGATCAATTCGGTCTTAGTAGACGTTAATCATCATCATCATCATCATCATCATCATCAATATACAAATGAAAATATTATATTTAACATCTTATTAATTCATATCTTTAAGATAACTAAAAAACTATAAAAAATGTGTTATTGTTTTTAATTTTTTTACACATAAATCAAAACATATATATTAACACTTACCTAAAATTTGTTTTATTTACATATGTATAAAACTTTATCTTACATATATATTAACATTTACCTTAATAAAACTTTATCTTACATATATATTAACATTAACATTTACTTAAAGTTTGTTTTATTGTTTTATTTACATATGTATAAAATTTTATCTTAGCCAATTAAATATTTGAAAGTTTTATTTGGTATCATATCAAGGTAACTTTCTTTTATACATTAGTTTGTTATGTTTAGACTTAGAAGTTTTCAATAATTGAAATTAAATGTTAAATGTATTAATGTTATCTCTCATGTAGTATTAGTAATTTATCATTTTTTTTGAAATATATTTTTCATGCAGTGTGTTAACATTCTCGGAAATTTTTTTGGGTTGTATAATTTTTTTTTTAAAGTAAATGTTTCAACCAATTTTAGATTATATATCTATACAATCAGAGATGGATGACCATCTCAAATGTCTAATGATTGGTAATAGCTTAAAGGATTCATCAAAGGTCAGATTTTGCAAAAGAACAAGTTTTGTTTTTGTTTTAAAAGGGTTGGTAGGATAACTTTCTGGAAGAAACCATAAACAATTGGGCAATGGAGTCAACTTTTGAGAATGTATACCTGAGGGAACATAGGCAAAGTAAACATATCTTTTCAACAATAAACAAATATTCATAAATGATGGCAAGATCCATCAAGAATGAGAGCATCTAATAAGAATGAATTCTCACTTGTAACTTTAGAAGAAATAACATAAAGGATGACTACAATGAACATAACACCTAACAAAGGGTGAATTCTAGACCTACAATCATTAAAACACACCAACAACATGACACCAACATTAACTATATGAAGAGATCAAAGATGAATTCCAATCATTTGCTCTTAGCTATGCTTAAAAGAAAAAACAGAAGTGAAATAAATATTAACGAGAAAAACACACTAAAAGAATACACCGTGATGAATCTCTTCTATCAAAAAACACTATGATTTCACTAAAATTCATGAGGAATTATATAGTTTTCCAGCGACAAAGGAAGGCCTCTCTCCAGCGAGTCGACCCTCTTCAGATTTTTACATACCAATATATAGGCAACTTACACTAGCTCCAGAATCTGAGCCCTCTAGTTGCTTTCTAAACATAGTAACTGTTACAAAAGGTAATGAGTCATGCAAACAACTTTCTAATTTCTAGGATATGGTTACAAAAACAATGACAAGTGTACAACTGCACCTGAAGCCTTGGGATTGCTCTTCTCACTCTGCCACCTTTGTGTAGCAAACTGGAGCTAGTGCTGCACAAGTGCTACCTACAACGTTTGCCTAGTGCACTTCATCTTTGAACTATCGATTTTCTGCGTTGATATCTGCACTTGACCGCTGAATTTGTGCCTTGATCATTTTACCAACCAAATCTAGATCTGGTTACAAATAATTGTCGAATATTTTGAAGATAAAATAAATCCTCCTTGAGTTTATTATGATCCATTTGATTTATCTTTGCCACCTGTTTCATAGTTTTTTAAGAACTGGTCTAACAACAACCACCACGGACTTGTTCAAAGGATGTAATGCAATGAGCGCAGGTGCCACTTCCTCAGAAGACAGATGAGACCTATGAACTCTCGAGCGTTTTCATTCACCGAGTACCTGTTCCCAATTTCATCTCCCTGTTCTCCTGCAAACTCTTAAAAAATGCTCATTTCTCTATTCAAAACATTTGCTCTCGGTTATGACACCTGAGCATAATGCAACTCGGAGTTTTTTGTGTGATAGCTGGTGGGATCCCGAGCTCGGGCTTATCGGTTAGGCCCAGCTCAACACTTGGCACACTCCATGAACAAGTTTTCGACAATATGAAGGCCACCGTTAACATCTGTCTTCATCTTTTGCATTCTGCTTTATAATAACTAAGCATATTTGGCAGCAACACTGAGCATTAGGGTTTCAACGATGCATTTTTTATTTATTTGTTGTATGAAGATTATACCACATGCACAAGGAATAAAAATCCTTAACGCTATATATTACTAGGCATTCAAAAACTCGTTCGACGTGTATTGCAAACCCCTTTGTGGGCTCCCCTTCTTGTGACTTGGTTTGGCGCTTGTGCACTGGTTTTGACTTGATGACGTATAATGTTATTAGCCGCTAAAATCCAAAAATTCATACATTTTTAATCATAAGAAGACCCAGTGCTAAATTGGCTATAAAACAATTTTTTTTATATTTCCCCATACTAAGAAAATGTTTTCCAAAGCCACATTTTGTTGAGTAAACAAAGAAATCAATTAAGCATTTTTGCTCAATATCTCGGTCAAATTGCAAAAAAATTCAAAAATACATGTGTTAACATGAGTTTACAATGCTTTTTTAGTTCATTAGAAATGTGGTTGTCGGTTTAGTGGCGATGTGGTTGTTGACATGTGTATAATATGGAATTCTCTTGCTCCATTTCAACTATGAGACAAAACATTCTTACCATTTCAAGTGCTTGTTAGCCGAGCACACACAATCAAGACCAACATGATTTTTTTGCTCAATATCTCAGTTAAATTGCAAAAAATTTCAAAAAGTACATGTGCTAACACTGTGAGTTTACAATGCTTTCCTAGTTCATTAGAAACGTGGTTGTTGGTTTAGTGGCGATGTGGTTGTTGACACGTGTATAATATGGAATTCTCTTGCTCCACTTCAACTATGAGACAAAACATTC